>ML339726.1:0-37592 GCA_005239505.1 Nicotiana paniculata | reverse complement strand
GACTCAGACATATTTAGCAAACTGTTCCTCCCTCCGAAAGGATGGGCTGGCTCTGATACCGCACAAATCCCTACTGCAACAAGACATTTCCTCACAAAATCGATCTCTGAATGACTCGAATCTAGCCACAAACAACATAATACAATACATACAAGCTATAAGAATAAATTCCATTGGACAAATCTAACTTCTTTAATCAAAGTCAAAAAATTCAACCCAGGCCCACGTCTCGAAATCCAACAAAAGTTACAAAATCTGAACACCCATTCAATAACGAGTCAATCATACTAAAATCATTCAAATCCGACCTCAAATCGCCATTCAAATTTGGTCTATGAAGTTTCGCAAATTTTCCCCAAATTTTCCAACTCAAAACACTAATTAAATGACAAAAACTACGATCGATTCAGATATAATAGCCAAATCTGAGTTAGAATCACTTACCCCGATGATTTCCTTGAAAATCCCTCTAAATATCGCCACCAACCGATCTCTCTAGGTCAAAATATGAAGAATGAAATTAAACTCACCCTTGTTTGCCCAGCGATTTTTGCTTTTGCGAACCAACAACCGCTTATGCGACTCCGCACCTGCGGAAAATCCATCACAGGTGCGGCTTCATATTAAGAAAATAGTCTCCACTTTTGCGGTCCAAAAGTGCACCTTGTCTCCCGCTTCTATGGGCAAAGAGCACTTCTACGCACACGCACCTGCGAATAAAGTCCACTTCTGCGACCCAGGGCCTTGCTGGCCAACTCTGCTTTTGCGACCACTCCTACGCATCCGTGACCTCGCGGATGCGGAATCTTTCTTGCACCTGAGTTTCCAGACCACCTCCCTTAAAACTCGCTCCTGATATGTCTTACCCGCACCTACGCGACCGCAACTGCGGCCACTCCCTTCACCGGTGCGATGACACCGGACTTTGGCAACACCAGCATCCCTCTAAGTCCAAATTTCAATCAATTTTTAATCTGAATCTCACCCGAGGCCCCATAAAAACCTACCAACAAGTACGAAAACATGATAAGAATTTATTTGAAGAATTAAATCACATTAAACAACATCAAAAACACGAATCGAACCCCAATTCAAGCCTAATGAAACTATTGGATTTCTAACTTTTACAATCGACGTTGAAACCTATCAAACTAACTCTGATTGACCTCAAATTTTGTACACAAGTCATAAATGATACAACAAACCTTTTCCAACTTTCGGAACCAAAATCCGAGCCTGGTAACAATAAAGTCAACTCTCGGTCAAACCTCTCAACTCTCCAAACTTTAACTTTTTCCAACTTTCACCAATTCAAGCCAAAATCTTCTACATACCTCCAAATCAATATACAGATACACTACTAATTCCAAAATCACCATACAGATCTATCGGAAACATCAAAAATCCTTTCTGGAGTCATTTACACATAAGTCAACATCTTATTATCTCTTCCAACTTAGGCTTCCAACCTTGGGACTAAGTGTCCCAACTCATTCCGTAAAATCCCCCGGAACTAAACCAACTACCCTAACACGTCAAATAACTACAAACAAACATAAAATAAGCAATAAATGGGAGAATGGGGCTATAATACTCAAAACGACCGGCCAGGTCGTTATATTCTCCCTCTCTTAAACAAATGTTCGACCTCGAACGCATCTAGAATCATACCTAGAGTCTCAAATAGGTGTGGATATTTGTTCTGCATCTCTCGCTCAGTCTCCCAAGTAGCGTCCTCAACTGGCTGACCTCTACACTGCACCTTTACAGAAGCTATATTCTTTGATATCAACTTCCGAACCTGTCGATCCAAAATGGCCACCGCCTCAACATCATAAGTCAAATATTCATCTAACTGAACCGCGTTGAAGTCCAAAACATAAGACGGATCACTGAAATACTTCCAGAATATGGAAACATGAAATAGTGGATGAACACTCGATAGACTATGTGGCAATAAAAGCGTGTAAGCCACCTCTCCAATCCTCTCAAGCACCTCAAAAGGGCCAATATACTAAGGGCTCAGCTTTCCCTTCTTCCCAAAACTCATAACACCCTTCATGGGCAAAAATCTGAGCAATACCTTCCCCCCCACCATGTAGGAAATATCACGAACCTTTCGATCGGCGTAATTCTTCTATCTAGATTATGCCGTGCGAAGCAGATCCAAAATCAGCTTAACCTTTTCCAAAGCATCCTAAACCAAGTTAGTACCCAATAGCCTAGCCTCACCTAGCTCAAACCAACCGACAGGAGACTGATACCATCTCCTATACAAGGCCTCATACGAAGCTATATAAATACTCGATTGGTAGATGTTGATGTGGGCAAACTCCGCAGCTGCAAAAAATGATCCCAAGAACCCGTTAAATCCATAACACAAACGCGTAGCATATCCTCCAATATTTAAATGGTGCGCTCGGATTGTCCATCCGTATGAGGGTGGAATGTTGCACTCAACTCAACCTGTGTGCCTAAATCTCGATGCACTGCTCTCCAAAACTGTCATGTGAGCTACGTGCCTCGATCTGAAATAATGTACATCAGCACACCATGAAGGCGAACAATCTCGCGGATATAGATCTCAGACAACCGCTCTGAAGAATAGGTAGTCCCGACTGGAATGAAATGCGCGGACTAAGTCAATCGGTCCACAATCACCCAAATAACATCAAATTTCTTCAAAGTTCATGGGAGTCCAACTACGAATTCCATAGTGAGATGCTCCAATTTTTACTCAGGAATATCAAGCCTCGGAAGCAAATTTCCCTGCCTTTGATACTCGTACTTTACCTATTGATAATTCAAGCACCGAGCTACAAACCCTACTATATCCTTCTTCATTCTTCTCCACCAATAGTGTTGCCTTAAATCCTTATACATCTTTGCGGCACCCGAATGAATAGGATACCGCAAACTGTGGGCCTCTTCAAGAATCAACTCACGTAGCCCATCCACATTAGGCAAACAAATCCGACCATGCATCTGCAACACTCCATCATCCCCAATAGAAACCTCCTTGGCATTATTGTGTTGAACTGTGTCCTTAAGGATAAGAAAATGGGGGTTTTCATATTGACGCTATCTAATGCGATCATATAAAGAAGACCGAGAACCACACAAGCTAGAACTTGACTAAGATCCAAAATATCTAACCTCACGAACTGATTGGTCAAGGCATGAACATCTGATACAAGTGATCTCTCACTAACAGGATTGTATGCAAGGATGCCCATACTCACCGCCTTTCTACTCAAGGCATCGGCTTCCACATTAGCCTTTCTGAAATGATACAAAATGGTAATATCATAGTCCTTTAGAAGCTTCAACCATCTCCGCTGCCTCAAATTTAGATCCTTTTGCTTGAACAAGTGTTGTAGACTCCGATGATCTGTAAATACCACACAAGGGACACCGTAGAGATAATGCCTCCAAATCTTCAATGCATGAACAATGGCTTCTAACTCCGAATCATATATGGGGTAGTTCTTATCATGAGGCTTCAACTAGCGTGAAGCATAAGCAATCACTCTACCCTCCTGCATCAAGACACACTCAATACCGATCTGAGAAGCATCACAATACACTGTATAAGAACTCGATGCTGAAGGCAAAACTGGAACTAGAGTTGTGGTCAATGCGGTCATGATCTTCTAAAATCTCTCCTCACACTCATCTGACACCTGAATGGAGCACCCTTTTGGGTCAACCTGGCCAAAGGCGCTGCAATGGACGAGAAATGTCCACGAAGCGACAATAATATCTGGCCAAGCTGAGAAAACTCTGAATCTCAGTAGCTGAAGATGGTCTGGGCCAACTCTCAACCGCCTCAATATTCTTTAGATCTAATTTGATCCCCTCACTAGACACCACGTGCCCCAAGAATGCCACTGAGCTAAGACCAAAACTCGCACTTGGAGAACTTGGCATAAAGTTTCTCCTCCCTTAATGTCTGTAGTACAATTCTCAGGTGTTGTGCATGCTCCTCCTGGCTACGTGAGTACACCAGAATATCATCAATAAATACTATGAAAAATGAATCAAGATATAGCTGGAACACAGTGCTCATCAGATGTATAAATGATGATGGGGCATTGGTCAGCCCAAAAGACATCACAAGGAACTCATAGTGACCATAGCGGGTCTTGAATGTCGTTCTTGAATCTTCAACTGGTGATACCCAGACCTCAAATCAATCTTAGAGAACACTTTAGCTCCCTGAAGCTGGTCAAATAAGTCATCAATGAGCGGCAAAGTATACTTTTTCTTTATAGTAACTTTATTCTACTACCTATAGTCAATGCACATCTGCATAGTACCATCCTTCTTTTTCACAAAAAGAATTGGTGCACCCTAAGGCAATATATTATGCCTAATGAACCCCTTATTAAGAAGCTCTTGAAGTAGCTCTTTCAATTCCTTCAAATCTATTGGTTCCATACGGTACGGAGGAATAGAAATGGTCTGAGTGTCCGACACCAAGTCAATACCAAAATCAATATCCATGTCAGGTGGCATGCCTGGCAGGTCTGCAGGAAACACATCTAGAAAGTATTGCACTACCGGGATAGAATGAATGGTGGAAGTATCAACACCAACAACCCTCACAAAAACCAAATATGACAAACACCCCTTCCCAACCATTTGTTGGGCCTTCATATATGAAATCACCCTATTGGGAACATAGTCCAGAGAACCTCTCCACTCGATCCTAGGTAACCCCGGTATTACCAACGTCACGCGTGACAATCTAGAGTAGCATGACATTTGAATAACTAATCCATGCCCAGAATCATGTCAAAATCAACCGTACTAAGCAATAAAAGATCAACGCTAGTATCCAATTCCCCAATGGTCACAAAATACGACTGATACACATCGTCCACAATAATAGAATCACCCACCAGTGTAGATACATAAACAGGTGAAACTAAGGACTCATGGGGCATAACCAAATAACGAGCAAAATATGATGATACATATGAATAAGTGGAACCAGTATAGAAAAACACCTGTGGCATATTAAGACAATAATATATGATCACTCTGTCTGAATCAACGACCTCTACCCTGGCAAGTAAAGCATATCATCGAGTTTGACCACCACTTGATCGGCCTCCCCCTCTAGGACGACCTTTAGCTGCCCGAGCCCCACCCCGAGCTGGCTGAGCAGGTGGTGAAGTAACTGGTGCAAAAGAAACAACCTGACACCTCTGCTGAACTGGACCTCCAAAATGACAGGGACACTACCTCCACACATGTCCAAACTCCCCCCACTCGAAGTAACTCTGATCCGTCAATGGTGGTGCAGATTGAATCAGACCCCGAGAACTAGAATAACTACGAGAAGAACCTGGAATAAATGAATAATGAACTGATGGAACACGAAATAAACTCTATTCTGGGAAGGCACTGAGAGACGACTGGCCCGGACGAGCATCGAATGAACTATGGCTAGCTCATGCACCACGATGAAATAGAAGAGTCATCTGAGTGGGCCTATAAGGACGAGCCCTGCTGTGGTGGGACTGACCTCTAGAAGAAAAACAGTTGAAACTCCCAAACCACGAGGCCTCTTAGCCTCCCTCTCTTCACGTTCTTGATTACGGACCTGCTCTAATCGCCTATCAATATCAACCACCTCTCAACCCCAGCACCTGATGCAGTCTCCTAAGTCATGATAAAGCGCAGTCCATAGTTGAGGCCATCAATGAACCTCTTGATCCTCTCCCTCTCTATGGGAACTAACCAGATCGTGTGATGAGCCAACTCTGAAAATTTCATCTCATACTAGGTCACAAACATACCCTCTTGGCGTAGCTTCTCAAACTGCCTACGCAACTCCTCCCGGCGGGTATGTAGAACAAACTTCTCCAAGAAGATAACAAAGAACTCGTGCCAGGTAAGTAGGGCAGCACCGACTGTCCTTCTCAACTTGTAACCTCCCACCATCTGAAGGCTGCCCCTGATAGCTGAAAAGTAGTAATGAGACTCCACTAGTCTCCAGAATACCCGACATGCAAAGAATCCGCTGGCACCTGCTTAAGAAGTCTTGAGCATCCTCTAATTCAGCCCCACTGAATGCTGGAGGATTGAGCCTCCCAAACTGCTCTAGCCTCTTCTACTCCTTGTCATTCATGGGTGAATCCACCTAGGGATGCACGACTACAACCGACTAGGCTGGTAGTACCCTCGGTATCTGAAGCCCTTGAACCACCTGCTCTGGAGTACCGGAGGTGGGAGTCTGAGCACCTCCCCCGGCCTAAGAAGTGGATGGTGTGGCCTAAACAGAAACCGCTTGAGCAAGGCTAGTGCATAGAATCAATATATGGGCCAAAGCCTCCTGAAGGCCTGGGAATCACAATGGGCACAGCTGGTGCCTAAGCTAGTCCTATCAGTTCAACCATATTTGGAATCTTCTCCTGAGCTGGAGAAACAGGTGGCTCCATGGGTGCTTCTCTAGTTGTTGTACAAGTTGCACTTCAGCCTCTACCGCGACCCCGGCCTCTCATGGCCCTAGTTGGTGGTATTGGTAGTTGTCTGCCTTATCTTATAGCACGTGTCCTCGACATCTATGAGAGAGTAGAATAATAGAAGTTTAGTTTCTGGAATCAACAAATCCGCACGACAAGAATACAAGAAAGTGAAGTTTTCCTAATGGTTCAGTAGCCTCTCGCAGATAAGTATAGATGTTTCTGTACCGATCCGCAAGACTCTACTAAACCTTTTTATGACTCGTGAGACCTATGTAACCTAAGCTCTTATACCAACTTATCATGATCCAAAACTCAACATGTCGTGATGGCGCAGAACTAGGTAAGCCGTCAATCACAAATAAATATGCATTTTGAATTGAAAAAATGATGGAATAAGTTTAACAGTGAAAACTCTCATAATAACTGATAAGAAATACCGCGACTCAATACAAAATCCCAAAAATATGGGTGTCACTGAGTATATGAGCTACTAAATATCAACATAGTCAAAACTTCTTATACAACTATCTATAAAGAAAGAACAATTCTAAATAATCTGAAAAGAAAGAGAGTTGAGGTATGCGGATGCCAAAGCAGCTACCTCAAAAGTATCCAAGCAGGAAATGCTCCAAGTGTAGCAACCACTGTGCCTAGAAGTACTTGGATCTGCACACAAAGTGCAGAGTGTAGTATGAGTACAACATACCCAATGTACTCAATAAGTAACAAGACTAACTTTGGGCTAAAAGTAGTGACAAGCTTAAATAGGTAAAGTCCAAATCCAGATAATAACACTACAGGTATGACAGGAAAATGATAGTAATAACTCGAAGAAAATCTCATAATTAGTTGTACACAGTACAGAAAAGTAGACATCCTTTCAAGTTCAACAGTTTGGGCTCAACACTGGGAAAATGTGCCAAGTATATCTAACATAAGTAATATCACATATCTATGTCTACATGTCAAATATGCATGTCACATGTAATGCAACATAGTAGCAAACTCATATACTCATGCTCTCGGAGTTTCAACCTCACTGAGCACTCTCAGTCACTCAACACTCCCAATCGCTCAACACTCTCAAACACTCAGCACTTGCACTCGGCACTCAACAGTATTTGCGCTCACTGCTGGTATGTTAGACTCTGGAGCGGCGATACTGCCCAAGCACTAACATAAGCCAATATGACATGTTGCGGTGTGCAGCCTGATCCTATGATGAATCAATAAATCTTGATGCGGTGTGCAGCCCGATCCCATAAATGTCACACACAATCAGGCCATCGACCTCACTCAGTCATCAATCTTTCCGGTCTCTCGGGCTCACAAATCTCATGCCAAGAATCCCAAACAATGCTACATGAAGTAACAATAGATGGTAACAAAGATTGAGTTATAATATGCAAATAATGAATGCGACTGAGTACATAACTGCAATTTAAGCAAATAACACAACAGCATAAATGACCTATGTGGATCCCAACAGTACCAGCATATTTCCTAACATGATTTCTAACATGGATCACAAATCAATATTTCTAACACATGGAGATTACATGAATAACATCAAGATTGGGTAACTACACAGTTCCATGGAATCAACCGAGTCACAATTACTACGGTGCACGCCCACACACCCGTCACCTAGCATGTATGTTACCTCAACATCAACTACATAACACGCAGTTCATGGATTCATACCCTCAGTATCAAGTTCAGAAGTGTACTTACCTCAAACCGCGCAAATCCCTACTCCAACAAGCCCTTGCCTTGCAAATTAGCCTCCAAACCAAAAAGTCAACCGCAGGCTCATGTCTCGAAATCCAACAAAACTTATAAAATACGAACACCTATAAGCAACGAGTCTAACCATGCTAAAATCATTCAAATCCGACCTCAAATCACCTTTCAAATTTGGTTTATGAAGTTTCGCAAATTTTCCAACTCGAAACACTAATTAAATGACAAAAATAATGATGTATTCACGTATAATAGCCTAATCCGAGTTAGAATCAATTACCCTGATGATTTCCTAGAAAATCCCTCTAAATATCGCCACCAACCGAGCTCTCTCGGTCAAAAGATGAAGAATAAAATTAAACCCTCAAACTCACCCTTTTTGCCCAACGATTTTCACTTTTGCGAACCAACAGTTGCTTCTGCGCTTCGCACCTGCAAAAAATCCAACGCATGTGCAGCTATAAATTTAAGCCAACAGTCTCCGCTTCTAATGTCCAAAATCACACATTTTCTCCCATTTCTGCAGGCAAAGAGCTCTTCTGTGCGCATGCACCTGTGGGCAAAGTCCGCTTCGACGACCCCAAGCCTTCCTGGTCAACTCCGCTTCTGCGACCACTCCTCCACATCTGCAACCTCGCTGGTGCAGAATCCTCCTAGCACCTACGCTCCAAGGCCACCTCCCCAAAACTCGCTCCTGGGATATCTAACCAGCACCAGTGCGACCGCACTTGTGGCCACTCCCTCCGTAGGTGCGATGTCACCAGACTTCAGCAATAATAGGATCCCTCTAAGTCTAAATTTCAATCCGTTTTCAATCTGAATCTCACTCGAGGCCCCCGGAACGCCATCCAAACCTACCAACAAGTCCTAAAACAAGATACGAACTTAGTTGAAGATTAAAATCACGTCAAACAACATCAAAAACACAAATCACACCCCAATTCAAGCCTAATAAAACTAATGTATTCCCAATTCTACAATCGACACTGAAACCTATAAAACCAACTCCGACTGACTTCAAACTTTGTATAAAACTTACAAATGATGCAATCGACCTTTTCCACTTTTCAGAACCAAAATCCCAGCTCGGTAACAATAAAGTCAACTCTCCAAACTTAAACTTTTTCCAACTTTTGCCAATTCAAGCCAAACTAAGGAACTCTAAGTCAATATCGCAACACACTCCTAAGTCCAAAATAACGATACAGAGTTATCAGAACCATCAAAACCCCATTCTAGAGTCATTTATACATAAGTCAATATCCGGTCAACTCTTCCAACTTAGGCTTCCAACCTTGGGACTAAGTGTCCCAACTCATTCCGAAACATCCGCAAAACTAAACCAACTATCCTAACAATTCAAATAGCAACAAACAAACATAGATAAGTAATCAATGGGAGAACGGGGCTATAGTACTCAAAACGACTGACCGGGTCATCACAGTGTGTTGCGGATCGTAACATGGGATGCAGCTCACCGTAAAGTCCCCACAATAGTTGCGTCTTTGCACCTAATAGACCACCAGAAATATATTCCTGCAAAGTAAGTGTAGAAGTGTATCATGGGTACATAAATCAACGTGTACCCAGTAAGCATCTAGACTAACCCTGGATAAGTAGTGACGAGGGGTCGACATCGACACTTACTAGTGGTCCAATAAATCAAGTATAGTAGAAAGTAAACAAGTATGAAGCATCGTAATTAAACAGTGAAAACGAATATAGGTACATGATACGATCCTCTTCTGGATAGTAAACACAAAGTCCTCAAATATCGGTTACCTCCTCAAATGGAGTATACAATATGGTCCCTGATACGCTTAAATTACACCTAAATAAATGGTGAAGGCGATCAATGTCAAACATAATAACCCAACTAGGTTGGGGTCGAATCCCACAGAGAATATGTGTGAAAAGGTTACTTGAATAATGTGAAACATGACTTAAATCGTAATTCTATTCCGTTAGCTAAACAAAGGGTGTTGTAATTATGTGTAATAAAGAAAACTGTTGTATTCTGAGAATGTAATTAATTTGATTAAGGAAACCAAGGTTGTGTCCCCATCAATGGAATGTAATGTTATCGGTGTTAATCTAATATATTTCTAAAGGAAGGTCCTATATATGCAAATGGTTTCTAAGTGACTAACCAATATTTCCAAATAGTTGGGTAGTATTTTCTCTTTATGATTTTCCCAAATATCAAAGAGTTACAATGAAGAATAATCAATTTATACCAAATAAAACCCACTTATTCCTAAGCGATTCTATTAAACAAGGTTTAAAGCCTTGAGTTTTTGATATTCAATTCTACTAAACCCTAACTTACTTTTCCAAGTAGAGATATAGTGAAATGGAATTAGTTAATGTTTGCAACCACCAACTACAAATGAAGCATAAGAAATGAATAAATATCAATCAACCATTATATATATATATATGCAATGATAAACACCCATTAACATTACACCCATTTAGGGTCCACAACCTTAGTATTTAAAATTAGCTACTCATACTAGAATCTAAGAACAAAAAAATAAATAAAGTCATAAAGCTTACAAAGATACAAGATTCTCTTCAAAATCTTCCAAAACAATGGTGTATTCAATGCCTTCAATGTAGCCTCTTTTTCAGACAAGATGTCCCACAAAAACCCTAGTAAATCTATTTATAATGGGCCAAAATTCGGGGTCAAATTTAGATAAAAATGCCCCTACAGAACACATATGCGACCGTAGAATGGGTCGCAGATCGTGTATGCAGTCCGCAGAATTACAAAGTCGTCGCATACTTGCTTGCCCAGTTACCCATCGCAGACCTATTATGTGATCTGCATATCGATTATGCGACCACAGACTGCGTCGCATAAGGGCTCTTCACAGAGTCTCTCTTTGCACTTATGCGGTCATTATGCGGACCACAGAAGCATTATGCGACTGCATAATACACCGCATATTTCTCTTTTCAAGAGCTGGAACACTTGCTTCAGTCTGTAGTTGGTTTGCGAATCGCACATTACTTTGCGGTCACAGGCCTGGCTTTCTATTGGTTTTTGTCTTTTTTTTTCTGTGTTCTTGGTTTTTCAAGTCTGGTACACTACAAAACATCAAAACTTGATAAGAAATAACTAAAATTCTTCAAAAGACGAGCTAAAGTCTATGTAGTTAGTATTAAAAGTGCCAAAATTCTACGGCACATCAACACCCCCAACTTAGACTCTTGCTTGTCCTCAAGCAACTAAAATAAAATCATCCTATCATACACTACTCTATTTCTGACATATCACAAAACAGCAGTGACTGTAGATGGTGATGACTGTCAGCTAACAAGCATGTAACTTCTTTTATTCACCCTTCATGGAAGACAATGATTATTTAGTAATTCGACCAATCTACTTGTAAACTTTGAGCCTCAAGCAAAATGACATAATGCTACCCACAGCTAAGTGTGCACTTGTATCCTACTTCAAGAACCTAACTTCTGCTAAATCTTGCAATTCATGCATGCTCGCAACAAAGAAAATCCCCAAATCACAAATATGTATAGGGGATGCAATCAAACACTCTTGCACTCAGAAAGAAAGCTAAATGCTACAAGTATCAGTCCATATGCTTGCCCTTATTTTAACTTGCTGCTATCTCGGGAATAATTGGTTGTCAATCATCAAGGACTTTTCACGGGTTGTAGTGTAGGCTTCGGGACGGGTTGGACGAATATTTGGGAATGTAGTGGCTATAACCTTCTTGAACTCTATATACACTTTGCTTCTTTACCATATAGCACTTATTGGCATCGAGTTACCGACATAGAACCAACTCAAAGTATTTCTTCAGTTTTCACAAGACTCCACTCCATTTATCTCATCTTCTTTTTTTATACAAAAGTTTTTCTTTTATTTTTCCTTTGGAGCTTGAGTATCTTCATATATACAACTTTGAAGTTTTGTTTTTTTCTTTTACACACAATAGACGACCTTACCAATTTCCACTTTATGCCGGCATCCCCAACTTAGGCTTTTAGCCTCATTCTTAATCATTCAAGGAAGGATGGGTTCAAAAGAGGGGATTATTTCAAAGAAAGGGTCAAATGTTTGTAATGTGGTAGCCAAATAAAAGGTTAAAGGCTCAACGGGAGTAACTAGGATAATTTAAGTTCCAAGGAGGTCAATTTGATCAAAATTATCTAGCAATCACAAAAGTGCCTAAGATCATTTCAGCACCCAATCATTAACCTGAGAGTTGCATTAAAAAACCAACCGGGAAAGTTTTAGACATAACAAGTTAATCATATGTATTATTTATACAAATCCTCACTCACTCACAACGCATGAACTGTTGGACTCAGCATAATTTCATCCCTCAAGTGAATGCAAGGCAACTCAAAGCTTCATCACATGATATTTGAGATTCTGAGTAAGCATAAAGTCAAAAAGCAAGCCTCGAGTTCACAAGAATGACTAACCATTTATTTAAAAAATTAGAAGGGTTCAATTTATTCAACAAACACTTATCACATGCTTGAAGCTAGAACAACAACACCAAACAAGTCAAAACATTTTGTTCTACCACCATGGTTCTACTATTACACCCTTGGAAAAGGACCCGGCGAAGAAAAACCAAGGGGGATTCATTGCTATCTACACTATTAAAGTGAAGAGTTTATGTACAAGTTTCACACAAAATATTTGACTACCCCACCCCAACCAAAAAGCATGCATTGTCGCCAATGCATTGAGAAAGTAAAAGCAAAGTTTAGGGGCTTCCTGGGTTGCACTAGGCGCTAGGAGAGGTTGGAACATCCGGGGCAGCTGTGGAGTTAGATGCTGGCACTGTGGAAGCAACAGTGGAACCTCGGACTGTGTGGTGGTATATGAGGCTAGAATATGAAGATCCACCTACTGTGAAGCTCGATCTGGGACCTGGGAGCTGCTAGCCTCACCTAGTGATAGCTGTGTGGTCGAGGGATTGACCTTGGGGACCATGTCTGCAATAAAATGTGCAATTGTTATCTGCACATCTGCTTCGTCTTCATCCTATGTATCTGTAGAGATAACTATTTGTTTGCCTTTGTTGTCCTGTTGATCCTCATTCCCCTCAAGAAATTCCTTCTCTTCAGTCTCCTCCTCCTCAGTGTCTCCCTCATCAATCTCCCCCTTAGACTCTCCGGATTCCTCCTCTGAATGAGTGTTAATGTGCACAATAGAGTCTGTAGCTTTCAAAGTGTCAGTACCCTGGGCCTCCGAAGTTGTCATGAGGTTTGTAAAATAAAGGTCCAAGATCGGAATGTGGGAGGTGCCAGTGCCCTACTCCCTTTTCTCTGGAAGAAGGGAGGTCAAGTCAAACTCCAAATTTTGCATCTTGTGCAGCTCTAATTTCATCTCAGTGACATCCTTTTGGAGTTGAGGCATATCTCCAACTTCTCCTTGCTCGACCCTCTCAAGGCACACTTCAAAGTGCTTGAGTCGATCTTCATAGGATTGATGATGTTGTTGAAAAACACTCACTGAGGCTTGGATAGGGTCCAGTGTTTGCCGAATAAGAGTTAGATGTTCTTTTTTCAGTTTTTCTACCTTGGCATTGGCATGTTGTGGCTGTAGACCAAGCTTTGATAGAGTTGGTAAGGAAGCAGTTGGCTGTGTAGTGGTTGGTTTGGGAGTGGATATGGAGGTGGCTGGTGCGGAGGGAGTGTCAAGCAGTGAGGGAGCAGCAGGTGCAAGTGAGTGAAGTCACTGGTCCGGGTGATGTCAATATCTTGGACAGCCTTTTCGAGGCGGTCATGTTTGGGGATAGGAGACACTTCCCCAGCTTTACACAAACCACTGATCAAACATGGGAAGGGGAGTTATGTTTCTTTCTGATTCGCTCTGATCCCAATCTCCTGGAATATAATTTATCCCACATCAACTTTGATGCCCGTCATGATTCATGCAATGAGGATCGCCTTTTCGATGCTTATGTCGGTTTCATTTCTAGTAGGCATTAGACAGGAGCAGACAATACCGGCCTTCCTGGGTGAGATCCCTCTTGTGAATCTTTTGGCATGGAGCTATCCAGGAGGGATTTCCCTTGGCTATTCAAATAAATGAGGGTATTTCTTATTCATTTCTTCCACAGCCCCCCAGGTGGCCTCTTCAACCTGCTGGTTCCGCCATCGTACTTTCACAGAGACAATTTCCTTATTTCTCATCTTACGGACTTTCCTATCAAGAATTGAAACTGGGATTTCCTCATAATTCAATTCCTCGTTAACCTCAATAGTCTCAACTGGATTATTAGGCGACGGATCTCCGACCACCTTCTTCAACATGGATACGCGAAACAGCGGGTGCACTAAAGACATCTCTAGACGTCGTTCAAGCTTGTATGCCACCCAACCAATCCTATAAATGATTCTGTATGATCTGACATACCTCGGAACTTCCCTTTCTTACCAAATCGCATTATACTCTTCACGGGGAAAACCTTCAAGAATACCCAATCATCCTCTATTAACTTTGAATCCCTGCGACGCACATCCAAGTAGGACTTTTGATGACTTTGAGAAGTTTCCAACCGTTCCGAAAAGATCTTTACCTTATCCATAGCATGTTGCACGAGGTATGGTCCTATCAACTCTTCTTCCCCAATCTCGAACCACCCAATAGGAGATCTACATCCCCTACCATACAAAGCCTCGAACATTGACATTTGAATGCTAGCATGATAAATGTTTTTATAGGAAAATTCTATGAGTGGCAAATGATCATCCCAACTACCCTTGAAGTCAAGAACACAAGCACACAACATATCCTCAAGCATTTGAATAGTCCACTCTTCCTGCCCGTCAGTTTGCGGGTGAAAGGTTGTACTAGGATTCACCTGAGTACCCAAACCTTGCTAAATTTTCTTCCAAATATTCGTGAATTACGCCCCTCGATCTGAAATAATATAGGTTGGAGTGCCATGCAACCTGTCTATTTCCTTTATATACAACTGAGCATATTGTTCTGCTGTGACAGTAGCCTTAACAGGTAAGAAGTGAGCTGATTTCGTGAGTCGATCCACAATCACCCAAATCGATTCATACTTAAGAGGCATGCAAGGTAGTCCCACCACAAAGTCCATATTGATCATCTCCCACTTCCATATTGGAATTTTTATTTTCTGTACCAACTCACGGGGCAGTTAGTGTTCTACCTTTACTTGCTGACAATTTGGAGATCTCGTCACAAATCCTGCTACATTCCTATGCATATCACTCCACCAGTAGACTTCCTTAAGATCATGATACATATTTGTAGAGCCCGGGTGCACGGAATACCTAGATGTGTGATCATCGGTCATGATTCTTTCCCGGAGACTGATAAGTGGGGATTTTGACTACTTATTTGCATTCTTTGACTTTCGTTTTAGTTCAAAAATATTTAAAGGTATTCATGAAAACTGATGAAATATTCTTACTTGCAGAAGTATTAGAAAATGAGCCAAAGTGATGAAATAAAACTCAAGAAGGAGTGTTTATGAACAAGGACAAAACTCAAGCAAAAAGGCTAAAGTGCGGACCGCAGAATTCTATCTGCGACCGCAGATCATGAATAATTTTTGGTAGAGCAAGTGTGGACCACACAATAATTGTGCGGCCGCAGAAGTCAAGGTTCAGAGAGTTGGAAGTGTTAGACCATCATGAAGTGCGGACCGCACTATAATTGTGCGGTCGCAGAAATCAAATATGCGGCTACACTCAAAATTGTGCGATCCGCAGAACTCAGGAAGTGCGGCCGCAGTTTAGAATTGTTTCGCCGGAGAAACAACTTCTATCAAGAGCTGCAGCAAAGTGCAGGACCGCACACAGAATTGTGCGGCTGCAGAACCTCTGAAAGGGCAATTTCGTTCGAAAATTTCAACTGTGTATAAATAGTCTTTTTTGACGAAATTAGGTTAATTTTTGTATACCTGAAAGTTGGTATCCATTTTTCTTTACTGTTTTAGGAAACTTTATCATATCTTTTTGATTTTACATTGGATTTTCATCTATTTATCATTAAATATGTGTTTAATCATATTTTCTTCTTTATTTTGTTCACACCCACTATGAGTAGCTAAATTTCTAGCTAGGGTTGTGATCAACCCTAGTGTGGATACTTAATGGGTGTTTGATTTAGGGCTTGTTCATGATTGGGTGTGAAATATTTAGCCTAGTTCTTGCTATAATTGTAGAATTAATGGTTGCAAACATTGATTCAAGCTTGTTTGACTTAGTCTCTTCTTGAGAAAGAGAAACTAAGTCTAGAGAAACTTGGCTAACAAGGATTTGGGATGAAGTCAAGAGATTGATAGTCCCAATTAAAGGGTTGAATCTAGAAATAGTAAAACCTGACTTGAGCATCTATCAACTATTTTGTGCATTACCCATTTGGGCTTGCTCACTCTCTTACCGAGAGGCATTGAGTGGATAATTGTGTGTTGATTGCTATAATACACCCCGACCAATGCAACTCGTTCTAAAGCCCACAACCTGTTAGGAAAATACCTAGGTGGAAATCACATCCCTACACCATTTACATACTTTAAAAACAGCAACAAAAATATTATTCCCTAGTTTCATATTTTACATTTGCAAACCGTAGCATAATTTAGAAGTAGAATCAAAACAAAGTTTGTGGAAGTGTAACTTAGACACTTTACGCGTTTAGTCCAAGTATATACCTAATCCCATCTACGCTCCCTGTGGATTCGATCCTGACTCCTATTTAGGTAATTATTATTGTAATTGATGCTTCACAACTCCAATCTGAGGTGTGACTTGGGTTAGATCAATTTTTGGCGTCGTTGTTGGGGAGCAAAAAATAGATTTAGCTATATATTTGGTTTTGTGTGTGACTTGTATTCCTTTCCTTCCGTGTTACTAATCTTTTTGGTGAAACATTGTAGGTACAAAAATGTCTCTCAACAACAATGATGCTCTCGAAAATTTGCCATTGGGGATGAGATGGAGGATGACCAAGTTGAAGAGGTTCCTCTTGAACCTCAAGCAAAGAGACGAGGCCACCCGCCTCAAGACAATTTTCCCATTCCTCCCCCACCTCCACCAAGAGAGGCTCCACACCGGGTGTTTCCAAATGTGGATATGCAAGTGCAGTCCCGCCCCGCATTAGGGCGGGCAACTTCCAAATTACTAATGTTATGCTTACATTGCTAGAGCAAAGGGGATTCTTCACTGGGGCTCCGAATCAAAATGCATACAAACGCTTGAAGGGGTTTGTGGATACTTGTTGGGGGAGTGAACAGACCAACGTCTCCGAGGATGCTCTAAGGTTGAGTCTATTTCCCTTCTCTCTACATAGGAAAGCCTTGGATTGGTTAGAAAGATTGCCAAACCATTATATTCGTACATGGATGAATTGACGGAGAAATTCATTGCCAAGTTTTTTTCCCCCGGGAATATGGCTACCCTTATAGACGAGATTCTAGCATTAAAGCTAAAACCCAATGAGCATTTGCATGAGATATGGGATAGGTACCGTACTATGGTGAAAGAGTGCCCAAACAATGACATGATGGAGGCTATGATTCAACAAACTTTCTATAGGGGGATCACTACTACCAATCAATGCGTAGTCAACCAACTTGCTGGTGGAAATTTCATGACAACACCATATGCCAAAGCTTGTGAGATCTTAGATGAAATGGTGGATACTTCATCGGCATGGCAAAGTAGAGAAAATGTTCCTCAAGGTGATTCAATTAACCTACATAAAGAATTGCATGATCATGGACAAGTAATTGCCGAGTTGACCACCACAATGAGTCAATTAGCAAAATCTCAACTTCAACAAGTTCAAGGTCCTAAGCAATTAAATTTAATGGAAGGTGTAAATATGATGGGGTGAAAAATTGAAGGCGAAAGGGTCAACAAGTGCAAAACCGTGTGGAACAATATGTGCAAGAAGATAATGGGTTTGACCAAGATGAATCCTACAACGAACAAGAGGAGGAAGTGCAATATGTGAACAACTTCCAAGGTCAAAGAAACAATTCTCAAGGCCCGAATCAATAACAATGGCGATCTCAAGGTAATCAAGGTAATTGGAAATCAAACAACCAAGGTAATTAGACAGGTGGTAACAACCAAGGTAATTGGAACAATTAAAGCAATCAAGGTAATTGGAGTGGCAATAATCAAGGATATTGGGGAGGCAACAACCAAGGTGGTTGGAACAATAACCAAGGGAATCGGGGGTCGGGGGTCGGGCTTTCAAAGGCCCCCGATGTATCAACAACCAAGCAACTCGCCTCCCTATCCTTCCCATGGTCCTAGCTCTTCCAGCAATGAGATGGGGCGAATTGAGAACATGTTCAAACAAATGATAGAGAAGAATGACGACTCCGATGCTCAACTAGCCTCTCACAACACTTCAATTCGCAATTTGGAAGTTCAATCGGGGAAAATCTCGCAAGCTTTGAACACTCGTCCTAAGGGAGCACTACCAAGTGACATGATGGTGAACCCGAAGGGTGGGAACAACAAGGGACATGCCATGGCTGTGACTACAAGGAGTGTAAAAGGCGGGGATGCAACCACCTCAAGTCAAAGAATAATTGTGGATGATGAACAAGTGATTCAAGAAGATGAGATTCTAGACGATGTTGTGCAAGCAAATGACGAAGTGAGAATTGATATTGATGAAAATGTGGAGGAGACTAAAGAAGAAGTGAACCCTTCTAGGGAACACATTGTTGACATATCGGAACGGGTAGTGCCAAAGGCTAAGGCACCAATTCAAAGGCCTCCTCCTCCATACTCTCAAAGTCTTGCCAAATAAAATGGCGAGAACCAATTCAAAAATTTCATTGACATGATGAAAAGTCTATCTATTAATGTGTCATTTTGGTTGAGGATTTGGAGCAAATGCCTGGATATGCAAAGTTCATGAAAGATTTGGTGACAAAGAAGAGGTCTATGAATTGTGAGACTATAAAGATGACACATAAAGTGAGTGCAATTGTGCACTCAATGGCTCCTAAATTGGAAGATCCTGATACTTTCACAATCCCTTGTAAACATTGGAAGCACCGACTTTGCCAAAGCTCTTTGTGATCTAGGGGCGATTATCAACTTGATGCCCTAATCGGTTTTCAAAACGTTGGGGATTGGGAAACCAAGACCTACTTTTATGAGGCTATAAATGGCGGTCATACTATGAAGAGACCATTGGGTATTATTGATGATGTGTTGGTCCGTGTTGATAAGTTCATCCTCCCGGCAGACTTTGTGATTCTTGATTGTGAAGTAGACTATGAGGTACCTATTATTCTAGGGAGACCTTTCCTTACTATGAGGAAGGTTGTTGTTGATGTAGAAGCCGGTTAGCTCACCTTTCGGGTGGGTAATGAGAAGGTGGTTTTCCATTTGTGCAAATATATGAGGCAAGCGAATAGCAATGAAGTATGTTCATTTGTGGACTTAGTGACATAGGTGATTTTTGATGATGCTAGTGCCATGATGAATGATGATGATACTTTGGAGGCCGTATTGCTTAATCGTGATGATGATGAGAAAGATGGATATGTGTAATGTGTGAATGCATTGCAACGAATGGGGTCGTACACTTATGAACCCCGCAAATTGTCCTTAGATATTGAAAACTGGAAGACTCCTCCAACAAAGCCCTCAATCGAGGAGCCTCCTACTTTGGAGTTAAAGGCATTGCCTCCACATTTCAGGTATGAATTCCTTGGCCCTTGTTCTACTTTAGCAGTTATTCTTTCCTCTTCTTTCACTAACGTCCAGGTGGACTCTACTTTGGAGGTGCTACAAAAGAGGAAGAAAGATATCGGATGGACATTGGCGGATATTCAGGGTATAAGCCCTGCCTTTTGTGTGCACAAGATTATTTTAGAGGATGATTCCAAACCCTCCGTCGAACATCAAAGAAAATTAAATAAAGTAATGCAAAAGGTGGTCAAGAAGGATATCATAAACTGGTTGGATGTCGGGGTTGTTTATCCCGTGCAATGTGTCCCAAAGAAAGGGGCATGATTGTGGTCACCAATGACAAGAACGAGTTGATCCTTACAAGAACGGTGATCGGGTGGAGAGTATGTATGGACTATCGCAAGCTCAACAAAGTGACAAGGAAAGATCATTTCTCACTTCCCTTCCTTGATCAAATGCTTGATAGGTTGGCCGGTCGTGCTTTCTATTGTTTCCTTGATGGATATTCCAGTACAATCAAATTCTTATTGCTCCGGACGACCAAGAGAAGACTACTTTCATATGTCCTTATGGTACTTTTTCATTCTCGCGGATGCCATTTGGGTTATGCAATGCACCGACGACTTTTCAACGGTATATGATGGCTATCTTCACCGACATGGTGGACAATTTTCTTGAGGTATTCATGGATGACCTTTTCGTGGTCAGCAATTCCTTTAATGATTGCTTGAAATTTTTGGATAAGGTCTGGGCAATATGTGAGGAGAAAAACTTGGTATTGAATTGGGAGATATGTCATTTCATGGTCGAGGAAGGCATTGTCCTCGGCCACAAAATTCCAAAGCATGGTATTGAGGTCGACAAGGCCAAAATATAGGTGATTTCTAAACTCCAAACCCCTACATCCATGAAGGGAGTGAGGATCTTCTTGGGTCATGCGGGGTTCTATCATCGTTTCATAAAGGATTTTTCCAAAGTGGTGAACCCCTTGTGTAAGCTTTTGGAGAAGGGTGCAAAATTCCATTTCAACGAGTATTGCATGAATCCATTCGAATTACTCAAGTTCAAATTGACTACTACTCTTATTATCACCGCACCAGATTGGAGATTACCTTTTGAGCTCATGTGTGACGCAAGTGATGTGGAGGTCAGAGCATTTTTGGGGCAACGTATTAAAAAAATCTTCCATCCAGTCTACTATGCTAGTAAGACCATGAACGATGCCCAAGTCAATTACACAGTGAACGAAAAAGAGCTACTTGTTATTGTCTTTGCTATGGATAAGTTTCGCCTGTACTTGATGGGTACAAAGGTGATTGTCCACACCGATCATGCGGCGCTTCGGTACTTAATGAGAAAAAGGGATTCAAAGGCGAGGTTAATGTGGTGGGTTCTTTTATTTCAAGAGTTTGATCTAGAAATCCAAGACCGCAAAATCAGTAAAAACCAAGTGTCGTACCACTTGTCTTGATTGGAGGAGGAGGGGAGTCCACATGACGGCCTTGAGATTAATGACTCCTTTCCCGAAGAGAAACTTCTATCCATTTCAATGACCGAGATGCCATAGTTCACTGACTTAGAAAATTATCTTGTGAGTGGTATTGTAGCGAATGAGTTCTTTTCAAACCAAAGGAAGAAGCTCAAACGGGATTGCCTTGACTATTATTAGGATGAACCGTATCTCTTCCAGATTTGTACCGATGGTGTGATTTGATGATGTGTGCCGGAGGAAGAACAAGTGGAAATTCTTGAGGCTTTCCACTCTTCACCATATGGTGGTCGCCATGGTGGATCGAGAATGGGGCAAAAGTGTTGAGTTGTGGATTCTATTGGCCAACGCTCTACGAGGACGCTAGTGATTTAGTCAAGCTTTATGATGAATATCAAAGGGCCGGTGGGATTTCTAAGAAAAATGAGATGTCCCTCACCACCATCTTGGAAATTGACATTTTTTATGTGTGGGGCATTGATTTCATGGGACTGTTCGTAAGCTCTTGTGGGAACACCTACATTTTGGTAGATATGGACTATGTGTCAAAGTGGGTTGAAGTCGTGGCTCTACCCAACAACGAAGCTCGAAGTGTGGTGGCATTTTTGAAAAAGAACTTCTTTACAAGACTTTGTACTCTAGGGGCCATTATAAGTTATGGGGGATCGCACTTTTGCAACAAAACTTTTGATACCTTACGCACCAAGTATGGTGTCACTCACAAAGTCTCGACCCCCTATCACCCTCAAGTAAGCGGGAAAGTGGAAGTCTCCAACCGGGAGATCAAGACTATTTTGTCAAAGACAGTGAATGCCAATCGGACGGATTTGTCGAAGAAACCTAATGATGCTCTTTGGGATTATAGGATGTCTTACAAAACACCGATCCATATCGGTTAGTTTTCGGGAAAGCTTGTCGCTTTTCGGTGGAACTTTAGCACAAGGCTATGTGGGCATTGAAGAAGCTTAATCTTGAGTGGGATGTCTCCACTAACTTAAGGGTCGCACAATTGAATGAGCTTGATGAATTCTGGTACCATGCATATACAAGTTCTTCCTTATACAAGGAGAAGATGAAGTACCTCCATGAAAAGTACATTCAAAACAAGGAGTTCAAAGAATGTGATCTTGTGTAATTGTTCAATTCCCGGTTACGGATGTTTCCGGGCAAGTTGAATTCTAAATGGAGTGGTCCGTTTGAGGTTGTGAATGTGGCACCCTTTCGTGCATTAGACTTGAAGAATAAAAATGATGAAGTGTTTAGAGTCAATGGTCACCGGGTGAAGCATTATTTGGGAAAATTTGATGATGGCCACGTCGTGGCATTGATTCATTTCAAGTGATTGATGGTAATCTGCGTCGTGCTGCGACATTAAATCAGGTGCTTCTTGGGAGGAAACCCATGTATCTTTGTGTTTTTCTTTTTCTTCTTTTGTTGATAGGTTTTGTTTTGTGCTAACTGGTTTTGAAGTGATATGCAGGAATAAAAGTGCTTTGCAGGAACTATGCTCGAAAAATGTCTAAGTGTTGAAAAAAGTGCAGACCGCACATTTATTGTGCGGACCGCACACTATTGCATGCCACAGCAGAAAGGAGTCTGCGGCCGCACAATTCTGTATGCGCTCGCAAAACTAGAGACCCAAAAATGCAAACTCTCTGAAGTTTGAAATTGCAGAGAAATGGCCAATCTGCGGCCGCACCCAATTTTGTGTGGACCGCAGATCTTCACTGGCCTCAGGTAAAAAGTGTGGACCGCACACAAAATTGTGCAGCCGCACTCAGCTGCACATTTTGACCTAAGTTGGTGGACCTATAAATAGGCCTTCCTCTCACTGTTCCAAACTTTACACACTTTGAACTCCTGACACCAAAGCAAGGACGGTGCATAAAAATTGTTTCAAACATCACACTCATTTCATCAGCCTAGATTCTCCTCTGCATCCTTCATCACTAGTATGTTCAATATATGTTTAGATTTTTCAAATTTTCTTAGTTTTTGTTCTTAATTAGTATAGTTATTTTTAGGCCTAAATGTTAGATAATTCATCATGTGTGCTTAACATAGTGTGAGTAACTTCATACTAGTTAGTTGGGGGATGGGTAAACTGTGCATGATGTTTAATTTGCCAATACCATGTCTAAATTGTGCCAAAACTGAAAAACCTAAGTTCAGTGCCGTCTAATTTTGAATTGTGCGGCCGCACATGAAATTGTGCGGTCTGCAGATCCTTTGTTAGGGAAAATTTGTGCATTCAATGTGCAACCGAGTTGGCGTCCTAGAGAGGTTGAAAAAGAAGGAGTCATAGGAATACAAATTTGTGAGCCTGAAAGAATTCACCAAATTCAGAGAGTGGTGGCCCTAGAGATCGCTCACACTTGAGCGGCAGTTTCTATTGAAGGATTTGAATAGATTCAATCCAAATATGGAAACAGTTCAGGGAGCGAAATGGGTGGACACGGTTCACTAAGAGTGTTATGGATGCCAAGGAGCATTTTGTACGGCAGTTTATGCCAATGTGGCACATATCAAGAAGGGTACTAAAGTAACCAAGGTGGGAAATTTGAAGGTTCGATTTGATCAAAGCACTCTGAACACCTACTTGGGGTTTGAGGAGGTGGAGCCAGTTCAGTACTTGGAAAAGTTTTTTATGGGTGATGCAGCTCGCGCTTGGTTAGCAGAGATATTGGCAGCCCCAGGACCACCACCACCATGGATCACAGCGGGGGTTCCCATTGTATAGGCTACCCTCAACTTTGAAGCAAAAGGGTGGCAAACATTCGTATGCAGTCATATAGACCCGAGCCAAAATGAGAACAATATTCCAATCCCCCAGGCAGTCTTGGTGGCATATATCATGGATGGGTGCCATCATGTTGGCTAACCTGTCAGTAGCTGTCAGAAAGGGTGAGAGATCCTACTCGTATCCCAACACCCTCTCGGATTATCTCACAAATGCGGGGGTGGAGCCGAGGAGCTTTGATACGAATGTTTGGGCTAAGAATCCCTTCTCTTGGTATTCTTTGAAGGACCCGAGGAACCCGAAGCTCAAGGGTAAGTCAACAGCTACCGTAGGCCAGTCTGATGAGCCATCGATGGTGGTTGCAAATTCAGCTGTTATGCCTTCTACAACTTCCATTCCTTCCACAGCAGTCGATCCTTCCACCAAGACAGCTGACATGCCACCACTCCATATTCTAGACCATCAGCATCAGTATCAGTTCCTTCCTCCACATATCCACTCACTATGATTCGAGTCTCCCAAACATTGGCGAGTCTCAACAAATGGATGCAGACAGCCACTACAAAGTTGTCTGACATATCCAGTGTTGTTGTAGCACAATCTTCTACCCCAGCAGCACCATAGGTTCCTCCGTCAGTGGAGGAAATATTGAAAAAGATCTTGGAAAATCAGAAGACCATCATGGATACAGTGGTGGAACATGGGGGAAAGATTGAGAAGTTGGGTAAACAGGTGAAGAAGATGAGAAAATCACAGGCCTCAAGAAAATCAGTGGAAAAGTTGAGAAAAGAGGTGACCAAGATAGCAGCAGCTGGTGCTGGAGACAGATCCATCAGTACCAACAGACCCATCAGCACCAATGGCACCAGCTGACCAGTCTGACGAGCTAGACCCTGCTGCACACACTGATGAGGAGGTGCTATAGATGTTCACCAACCCCGTTAGCAGCAGCTGGTGATCTTCCATTTGACTTACTGCTGGAGACAGATCCATCAGTAACAGCAGACCCATCAGCACCATCAGCACCAATGGCACCAGCTGACCAGTCTGACGAGCTAGACCTTGCTGCCTACACTACTGAGGAGGTGCTACAGATGTTCACCAACCTCGTTACTCCCCGATCAGAGGATGATGAGATCCAGTTGGAGGAGCCTGAGAGTGGTGATGCTGACATGCACACTGAGACCGCATAGGTAGTTCTCTTTACTCTCTTTCCCTCCTTACTTTGATTTTTTTTAAGCATTTGAGACAATGCTTATTCTTATTCATGGGGTGGTCTATTTTGATTTGCTATGACATTGGCCTGTAATAACTATAATACTCTATTTTTATCTTTATTTTCTTTATGTATTCCTCCCTCCATATTGATGTATATATTCTCTTTCTCATTCTCAGCTTGTATATTCATTTTTGTTTTCATTAGTTACTTCATAGCTTCTTTATTTTGTTTCTTAGTACTTTAGATTCTTATTTACTTTAATAACTTATTGTTGATTTGGTAGCTTCTTTTTATGTTTAAGAGATCAATAACCCTTTGGTTTTCTTAATGCCACGGTTCTTTCCAAAGGTGGTTTTTGTGTGAACCGGGTGGCTCTTCCCAATGATGGATGGCGTGACAACCTTCTTAATGGATTGAGCTCATTTTTTATGTTTAGGTAAAAACAATAGTAATAATGAATAAAGGATCAAGCATGCTTCACTTGGTACCAACACACTTAACTACACGTTTATGGTTAATAACAAGTTGGTCGAAAGAAATGGCTATAGTTAGTGACCTTGTGACTAGGAAATCATCGAGTGGTTTAGTTGAACCATTAGTGATTTTGAATCTTGAATATGGTTGTTGTGGGCCCTCGACTCTAACATCTTTAACAATCCAGTTGTTTGAGATGTAAGATATGTTATTACAAATCCAAGTACCCGTGCGAATAGTCTAGAACTTTCCCCGAATGTGTTTCTAGGCGAAATTCTAAGTTTTGCTTGGCTTAAGAAGTGATTATAAGCTTTTCTTGACCCGTTTTTGAAATTTTCCATGGCCCACCAATGATATTATCCCTTGTCACCCTTTTGAGCCTAAAGTCTTTCTCATTTGATAACCATGTTACAAGCCTTTACCCGTTTTGTAGTGACCCTCTCTTTGCACCCAAGCTTTCCTTAACACTCATGAGAAGAAAATTGGCGAAAACATAAGTTTGGGGGAGATAAGAGGAGTTTGAAAATGGTATCAAGGTACAAAAAGAGAAAAGAAATGAAAAAAAAAAAGGAAAGGCAAAGAAAAAGAAAGAAAGAACAAAAGAAAAACACAAAAACAAAGTGAATAAATTGAAGAGTATAAGGGATTCAAAGAAAAGCAAAATTGCAAAGCATGGATAAAATGAACATCATAATCAAGAAATAGTAATGTCAAGTCTCTCTAGTTCCCCTAAGAAAAAATAAAATGACTCAAGGAGTCGGTAAAGCATGATCCAAAAAGAGAAAATGGAGTGCTTAAGGAAATATGAACTCGTTCTATTCCAGCGTTTCCAACCTTAGTGCAAAAGCCTTCATTACATGCCGAAAAAGCCCTACGTGATTTCAAGCCGAGTGATCTTACATTAGTGGTGATTTACATGAAGGGAAAGCATATGGTACTTAGAGTCATACTTGTGACATTCTTTTGAGAGTGATGAGCGAACTTTTCAAAAATCATTTAATTGAGTGATACATTCTTAAGTGAGATGAGCTAACGGAGGGTAGAGGAGGAGGAGTTTGGGATCCACGGTGACCTACATGAAATAGAGAACTTCCTTGATGAGTAAAGTCAACTCTTGATGCTCAAGTGTCACATTAGAGCTATTTGTGCTTGAAACTTCAAATATTGCCTTGTTGATAATTCATGAGTGTGTGGGTAATTGTTTGTCCCAATTGATGTGTGTTTGATTCACCTTAGCTTAGCTGGAATTTGTCTTTTCTTGTGGAGGTGGGAATTACCTTATTTTCTTGAGGACAAGCAAAATCTTAAGTTTGGGGGAGTTGATAAGTGGGGATTTGTACTTATTTGCATCCTTTGACTTTCGTTTTAGTTCAAAAATGTTTAAAGGTATTCCTGAAAACTAATGAAATATGCTTACTTGAAGGAGTATTAGAAAATGATCTAAAGTGAATAAATTCAACTCAAGAAGGAGTGTTTTGAACAAGGACAAAACTCAAGCAAAAAGGCTAAAGTGCGGATCGCAGAATTCTGTCTGCGGCCGCAGATCATGAAGAAGTTTTGACAGAGCTGAAATGAAAAATGCGGACCGTATAATAATTGTGCGGCCGCAGAAGTCAAGGTTCAGAGAGTTGGAAATGTGAGACCATCAAGAAGTGAGTACCGCACTATAATTGTGCGGCCGCAAAAATCAAATGTGCAGCCGCACTCAAAGTTGTGCGATCCGCAGAACTCAAGAAGTGCGACCGCAGTTCAAAATTGTACGATAGCAGAAACCACTCCTGTCAAGAGCTGCAGTAAAGTGCGGACCGCACATAGAATTGTGCGGCCGCAGAACCTCCAAAAGGGCAATTTTTTCCGAGAATTTCAACTGTGTATAAATAGTCTTTTTTGACGAAATTAGGTTAGTTTTGAATAGCTGAAAGTTTGTAGCCGTCTTTATTTGCTATTTTAGGAAACTTTATCATATGAGTTTAATCATCTTCTTCTTTATTTTGCTTCATCACCTACTATGAGTATCTAAATTTCTAGCTAGAGATGTGACCCAACCCTAGTGTGGGTACCTAACAGGTGTTTGATTTAGGGCTTGTTTATGGTTGGGTGTAAAATATTTAGCCTAGTTCTTGCTATAATTGTAGAATTAATGGTTGCAAATATTGATTCAAGCCTATTTGACTTAGTCTTTTCTTGAGAAAGAGAAACTAAGTCTAGGAAAACTCGGCTAACAAGGATTTGGGATGAACTCAAGAGATTGATAGTCCTAATTAAAGGGTTGAATCTAGAAATAGTAAAATATGACTTTAGAATCTATCAATTTTTTTGTGCATTGCCCATTTGGGCTTGAGAAAGTCAAATTAGGCAAAACCACTCTCTTGTCGAGAGGTATTGAGTGGGTAATTATGTGTTGATTGCCATAATACACCCCGACCAACGAAACTCACTCTAAAGCCCATAGCCCGTTAGGCAAACACCTAGGTGAAAGTCACAACCCTAGACCTTTTACATACTTTAAAAACAACAACAAAAATATTATTCCTTAGATTCATATTTTACATTTGCAAACCGTAGCATAATTTAGAAGTATAATCAAAACAAAGTTTGTAGATAAACTTAGACGCTTTACGCGCTTAGTCCAAGTATGTACCTAATCCTATCTATGCTCCTTGTGGATTCGATCCCGACTCCTAGTTGGGTAATTATTATTGCAATCGACCGCTTCACAACCCCAATTTGAGGTGTGACTTGGGTTAGATCAGACACCATCCATATTTGGAAAACATAGCCGCCTTTGGTACCTAAGTGTACCATCATCCATGCCAAGACAAAAGTCCATGGTCTTATGTTTATGAATCCTCTCATTTAATTGTACCAAAAATGGATCGTTGTATTGCTTCTCTTTGACTTTCACCACAAGCGATGATTCAGCCTTATTTTGCACAGTCACCCCTCCTTCACTAGAGTCTGCAAGATGAACTCCCAAACTAGCCAACCGATGAACCTCCTTGGCCAACGGACTTTGATATGCCTCCAAGTTAGCCAAACTGCCCATAGATTTCTGACTAAGAGCATTCTCCACAACATTAGCCTTCCCCGGGAGGTACAGAATATCGATGTCGTAATCCTTGAATAACTCAAGTCATCTTCTCTACATTATATTCAATTCCTTCTGCTTGAAAATATATTGAAGACTCTTATGGTCCGTGAATATATTCATATGGACCCCATACAAATAATGGCGTCAAATCTTCAATGCAAAAACCACCGCCGCGAGCTCTAAGTCATGTATTGGATAGCTTTTTCATGATTCTTAAGTTGCCTAGAAGCATAAGCTATCACCTTTCCATGTTGCATCAATACGTACCCAAGTCCGATCCTTGAAGCATCACAATATACCACAAATCCATTTGTACCCTCCGGCAGGGTCAACACCGATGCCGTAGTCAATCTTGATTTAAATTACTGATACGTGAATCTTAAATCAATCTTGAAGAAATAGTTAGTACCTTTAAATTGGTCAAACAAGTCATATATCCTTGGCAGTGGGTGTTTATTCACAACCATCAACCATACCCAATTCAATGAGATCGGCCATGTTGTCCCAACCACACACCGTGACAACACAGTCCCTATAAACCCGCGCGGCCATAATAGACTCACCAACCGGAGTAGATACAGAGAACGTCTCATGAAGTTGTTCCGATTCTATCCCAAATTCCTCGCAACATAAGGAGTGACATAGGACAA
This sequence comes from Nicotiana paniculata, assembly GCA_005239505.1. Classification (NCBI taxonomy): domain Eukaryota; kingdom Viridiplantae; phylum Streptophyta; class Magnoliopsida; order Solanales; family Solanaceae; genus Nicotiana; species Nicotiana paniculata. Next base: position 8,016 of record ML339726.1, on the reverse strand, counting down.
AGTGGAACCGAGATCAATAAGAGCATATAGATCATGACATTGAACAGTCAATATAGTTATGACAACATCTGGAAAAGCCTCATTACTCTGGCGACCACTCATAACATAGAAATGGCGGGGGTCCTCTCGAACTATGTGCACTACCCCTAGTCTCACCACACCCTGCGGGTGCTGGAGTACCTCGAGCTGGAGGAAGTGCTATGGATGTAGTAGCTGCAGAACTGGTTGGATGTGATGTTCCCCTATCCGCACCGTGGCGGGATGGGCAGCAATCTCACTGAATGTGACCCATCAATCTGTACGCGTAGCATATGGGTAGGTTCATGTAGCAGATTCCCAAGTGAACTTTTCCACACCTAGGGCATGGGGGCCTCTGTTGTTGTAATGTCCCACTAGGCCGACCCTACTGGTAGGATCCCCTGTTGCCCTGACCGGTCCTAAAATGACTCCATTGTTTCCAACCACAGAAACTGGTTGACTCTGGAACCGGCGGAATCTCCCTGTCCGCCAGAGGATGCAGGGGCAGCATGAGATCCTTGGGCCTGAGCGGCCACTAACTGGGTCAACATATGGATAGCTCCCCTGAGGTCCTCATCAGAAGTACCGGGACCTGAAGCTGGAACCAAAGAAGGATCAGGAATACCAGCAGGAGGGGATGGAACACCCTCTGCCGCAGCAAGAATAGGAACACTCTGGTCTGCAACAGAAAGTCCAGGTGGATTCAAATTCGGGGACTCGCTCTCACCCGCACCATCGGGTACAGATTTCACAGCCACACTTGGGGTGGCATCGGCCTCTAAGCCGAGCCGAGCTCTCTTCTTTGGTGCCATTATTGAAAATTTTGGAACAGAGCACGAGTTAGACGAGAATATTTTCACTTTCCACTTCACCGCACGATATAGAATAACAATGAAAAGGGTGATTCCTAAATGTCCATGTAGCCCCCTAATTATAGATGTGGTCGACAACACACCAATAAGAAGGGCTCTACTAGACACGGCTCTGAGACATCCTAGGACACTTTCAAAACCTTAGGTTCAGACACCAAGTTTGTCACGCCCCAAAATCGAGGGACGCGACCGGCACTCAACCGGGTGACCCCAGTCAAGCGAACCTGATTTGCCTTTCCTATCCCACGCGTTACCCCGTGATTTCAATATACATCATTCAGGTAAAATAGCCATTTGTGACTTAAGAATAAGTTTCCAACTTAAATTCATTCTACCTTTTATCATTTCTAACACATGATACCAAATACTTACAAAATACATACAACATTAACAACGTGGACCACGATTCCAAACTGTATGCTTACTACCCAAAATACATATATATGTTTCCCCACATTGTGTCTACGGAGCCTCTACAAGTACAAAAGATTTATATACTACAAGGCCCCGGCTATACCTTACTACACCATAAACTCAAATTAAGGTGACACGAGCCACACGTGGCCCCGGGAGGAAGTGGGGCTCACCAGAACAGCTGACGGAAAGGAGAGGAGGCACTACTGACGGTGGGCTGAATTACCTGCTGTAGAACCACCTACATTTATATAAGAAAATGTAGCGCCCTCAAAAAAAAGGGACGTTAGTACTGTGGAATAGTACTAGTATGTATGAACAAACTTCATCCCAAGTACAATCAAACAATACACAAGTAAGAAACAGTAATAGAACAAATCAATCAATGCATGTGGAAAGGAACAACCAAATCATCAAGTTTCACAATCTCTCCTTTTCCCCTTTTCAACATTTCCATATTCAAGAGTTTCCCCGATTTTTCATTTCGATGGTGATAACGATCATATTCCTTCCTTATTGCCTCATCCACCCTTATTACCTCGTCCACTCTTGTTACCTCGACCACCCTTATTACCTCGGCCACCCTTATTGCCTCACACCTTATCAAGCTTATTTCTTTGTGTTGCGGCGTGCAACCCGATCCCACCTGAAAATCACATTTCATAACAGACCCCAAACAATTACATCACAAGAATCATCACTTCAAGGAATATAAGTTCCTATCAAAAATTTATACATTTGGGCCCAAGGCACCATAACTCTCATCAAGTAGTAATTTCATGAACACGGTGTTGCCACAATCGCCCAATTTAGTTACATTGTTTCACAATACTCTTTTTCATTACTTTCCACGCATGGCTTTTGACTATTTTACCCATTCCCACATTTGAGCACATTATCAATCTTTCGTTCATTACCCATCAAACATCTTTCACAATTTCATACAGCACAGTAGCATGACAATCAACCAGGAAAATCAGAGAATAGAATCTCACGCCTCAACACGTCTGAACAATCAATTCACATATTTCCAAACAAGGCACACATACCAAATACCCGGAACCCACAAGAGGATTCTACGAAGGTTAAAGTTAGCCATACATACCTGGGGTCAAAATTCCTTTTTAACCTTTACTCACGAATCACCGGACCGACTAGTACCGTCAATCTAGTTCACAAAAAAATCTTTTCAACTCAGAATCGAGATCCATGCATACAGTTTGAACCCTTTTTAAGCATTTATCAACTGCTATATGACTCCTCCCCCTCCCTAGATTGCCAACCCCTCATTTGTGAACCTTACCCCAACCCGCTTCCTCTTACTAGATTATGGACATTAATAAACATGCATGCAAGGTATAAACTTATATTTTCAAGAATCAATTCATGAGAGTCCCCATTTTGTTTAAAATTATAAAATTAATGAAAAGGGTTTGGGGATTCTTACCTGTTAGAATGAAGAAGAAGAAGATGATTACTCGAAATTTCCAGACCTGAGTGACTTCGAAAATTCAATTGGTAATGATGAAGCTTTATCCCTTAATAACCCTCTCTCCCCTCTCCCTAGTTTTGTTCAGAAAATGGTTAAAAATGAAGGGGAGGGGTATTTTTAATGGACTGGGGTCGGATTTTAAAATTAGAAAAATAGAAGTCCGACACAAGAATGCGGTCAGGAATGCGATCGCATTCCTGACATGCAGTCCGCATAATGGCCCTCAAGATAGGACAAAATTTGAAACACACTGCCCAGGTATGCGACCATTGTGCGGTCCGCATACACGTTATGCGATCGCATACTGGACCGCATAGTTGACTTCAAAAGGGGTTGTACTCTACCTAGGTTTGCGACCATTATGCGGTCTGCATACACGATGTGCGATCGCATAGTGCGTCGCATAACACCTACTTTCTGGAAAAATTCTATTCTTTAAGTCTCGGGGTACTTTTTACTCTGTTCAGGTCTGTTTCAAAGATTCCCACAATAAAACAACTCGGGGACTTTATTCGGCAGTATTTTTAGAATTTTACGGGTCCTTACATCCTCCCCCCCCCCCCTTAAAAATCATTCTTCCTCGAATGAGGGCTTTGATAATCAATTAGTTTTGAAAACATGACATGAAATTTCCAAATTTTTCACTAACTCCAATATTTCAAAAAAAAATTGCCAGAGTTCCCTTTGTAATTAGACCTACCCACCTGTCAGAGAGCCCCCGAAACACATTTCCAACCACCATTACGCAGTTTTAATCACCCAATAACTCACACACAATGTTGTTACCTAAACAGTTGGAAATTATTCAATCATTTTGTCAACTACACATAGTTCTTTCTTCTCATCCCACAAATTTGCACATGATTCACATCTTTGCACATAACTTGGTCTTTTTAATGAGTCCCATACAACCCAATCACCTCAATATACTATATTCATTTCAATTAATCATTACCATCCTACACTACTATCAATCACCTGCCTAACACATACGTTCTACAAAACTTTCATTTACCTCAAGGGTTGCACACTACTCAAATAGAACTACGGATTCAGTTTTAGCACACATTGGAAAATTACAACAATAAGGTAATTAGGGGAAGATGGGGTGCTTTTGCACAGAAACGAGGGTAGAGTTATGGGAGAGTGTTCTGACATCACTACTAGACTTGTTCAAATAAGTGGGGATATCTTTCTTTCATCTCATTTTCCACCTCCAACGTGGCTTCCTCAACGCGCTGACTTTGCCACAATACTTTAACTGAAGCGATTTCTTTGTTCCTCAATCTACGGACTTGCCTATCAAGAATAGAAACTGGAACCTCCTCATATGATAATTATTCATTAAATTCAATGATCTCAACTGGTACGATGATTGATGGATCTCCAACCACTTTCTTCAACATGGACACGTGGAACACCGGGTGCACTAACGACAATTCAGGGGGTAATTCCAACTGATAAGCCACTTGTCCTACCCTTTGAGCAATCCGATATGGCCCGACATACCTTGGGTTCAATTTCCCTTTCTTCCCAAACCGCATCACTCCCTTCATGGGAGATACTTTCAAGAATACCCAATCATCAACTTGGAATTCCAATTCTCTTCGACGAACATCCGCATAGGATTTTTGACGGCTCTGAGCGGTTTTCATCCTCTCCCGAATGACTCTGACTTTTTCCAATGCCTGGTGCACAAGATCTGGCCCTAAAAACTCTGCTTCACTGACCTCGAACCACCCAATCAGAGATCTACAGCTCCTTCCGTACAATGCCTCAAATAGGGCCATCTGAATACTAGCGTGAAAGCTGTTGTTGTAAGCAAATTTTATAAGTGGTAAATGATCATCCCAACTACCCTTGAAGTCCAATACACAAGCCCGTAACATATCATCAAGCATCTTAATAGTCCTCTCTTCCTGACCATCAGTCTGCGGGTGGAAAGTTGTGCTGAGATTTACCTGAGTACCCAAGCCTTGCTGAAATTTCCTCCAAAAATTAGCTGTGAATTGGGCCCCTCGGTCTGATATAATAGAAACTGGAGTACCATGAAGCCTGACTATTTCCTTGGTATAATATTGAGCGTACTGTTCTGCAGTATCGATGGACTTGACCGGCAAGAAGTGAGCTGATTTCGTGAGTCGGTCCACTATCACCCAAATCGAGTCGAACTTACGCTGAGTGCGAGGTAGCCCTACAACTAAATCCATATTGATCATTTCCCATTTCCATATTGGAATTTCCATAAGCTGAGTTAACCCACCAGGCCTCTGATGCTTGGTCTTCACCTGCTGACAATTAGGACATTTAGATACAAAGTCCGCCACACCTCTCCTCATACCGCTTCACCAATAAATTTCCCGGAGATCTTGATACATTTTTGTGGATCCTGGGTGCACGGAATACCTGGAATTGTGAGCTTCTTCCATCACCCTCTCCCAAAGATTATCCACATCGGGAACACATAACCTTCCCTGGCACCGCAAAACACCATCATCTCTCCCAAGAAAAAATGCCAAGATCTTTCCATTCAAAACTGCCTCCTTCAACTGCGCCAATGTTGGGTCAATAAACTGCTTCTCCTTGACTTNCTTTCGCTACAACCGATGATTCTACCCCATTATGCACCATGACTTTCCCCTCGTCTGAGGTCGAGAGACAGCCCCCCAGACTAGCCAATTGACAAACCTCCTAAGCCAACGGCCTCTGATCTTCCTCCAAATGAGCCAGACTACCCATAGACTTCCGACTGAGAGCATCGGCCACTACGTTTGCTTTTCCCGAATGGTACAGAATGTTTATATCATAATCCTTAAGCAATTCTAACCATCGTCGCTGCCTTAAATTCAACTCCTTCTGCTTGAACAAATATTGGAGACTCTTGCAGTCGGAGAACACGTCCACATGGACCCCATACAAATAATGCCGCCAGATTTTTAATGCAAACACAATTTCCGCGAGTTCTAAATCATGCGTCAGATAATTCTTCTCGTGATTCTTGAGTTTCCTAGAAGCATAGGATATAACCTTCCCGTGTTGCATCAACACACATCCCAAACCCACCCCAGAAGCATCTCAATAAACCACAAATCCCTCCGTGCCTTCTGGCAAAGTTAATACCGGCGCTGAAGTCAATCTTGATTTCAATTCCTGAAAGCTCTTCTCACAAGCGTCGGACCATTGGAACTTAGTTGCCTTCTGCGTCAATTTAGTCAATGGGGAGGCGAGGGTAGAGAACCCTTCCACAACCCTCCGATAATACCCGGCTAGACCCAAGAAACTGTGAATCTCTATCGGGGTCATTGGTCTAGGCAAATCCTTTACCGTTGTGATTTTCTGGGGATCAACCTTAATCCCTTCTCTGGAAACAACACGACCCAAAAATGTGACTGACTCCAACCAAAATTCACATTTTGAAAACTTGGCATATAATTGGTGCGGATGAAGAGTCTGCAGAACTGCCCTGAGGTGATTAGCATGATCCTTCTGACTTCGCGAGTAGACAAGGATGTCATCAATAAAAACAATCATGAAGGAGTCAAGAAACGGTTTGAAAACCCGATTCATAAGATCCATGAAAGCCGTTGGAGCACTGGTCAGTCCAAAGGACATTACCAAAAATTCGAAATGGCCATAACGAGTTCTGAAGGTGGTCTTAGGAATATCCTGCCCTCTGATCTTTAACTAGTGATACCCCGACCGTAAATCAATTTTGGAGAAGAACCTCGCACCCCGCAATTGGTCGAACAAATCATCTATCCGAGGCAATGGATACTTGTTTTTGATAGTGACTTTGTTGAGCTGCCGATAATCAATACACATCCGAAGCAACGCATCCTTCTTCCTGACGAAAAGAACCGGAGCGCCCCACGAAGACACACTCGGACGAATGAACCCCTTCTCTAATAAGTCTTTCAACTGCTCCTTTAACTCCCTCAACTCTGTTGGCGCCATTCTGTATGGTGGGATAGGTATTGGCTGCGTACCTGGCAATACATCAATCCCGAAATTGATCTCTCTATCTGGCGGAATATCTGGAAGCTCGTCCGGAAATACTTCAAGAAACTCATTCACGACTGGGACGGACTCGAGGGCAGACACTTCCGAAGTGGTGTCCGCAAATCGGACCAAATGATAAACACACCCCTTTTTAATCATCTTCGAGGCCTTAAGGTAGGAAATAAACCTACCTTTGTCACCACACCATTCCCTTTCCACTCAATAACTAACTCATTAGGAAACTCTAGTCTCATAATTCTGGTTCGGCAGTCGAGTTTAGCAAAGCATGAGTAAAGCCAATCCATTCCCATGATAACATCGAAATATACCATCCCTAGTTCGATAAAATCGGCTGTGGTATCTCGACCACACACCGTGACAACACAATTCCTATAGACTCGTGCGGCTGGAATGGAATCACCAACCGGAGTCGACACAGAGAACGGCTCATGAAGTTGTTCGGGTTCTACCCCAAAACTTGAAACAATAAATGGGGTAACATAAGACAAGGAGGACCCCGTATCAATAAGAGCATAACAATCAAGGGCTTGAACAGCCAGAATACCTGTAACAACATCTGGAGAAGCCTCCGCACTCTGGCGACCACTCAAAGCATAGAACCGGTTGGGTCCACGTCTACCACGAGCTCCACCTCTAACTGCACCATGCCCTGATGGAGCTGGAGGACGTACTGAAGATGCGGCGACTGAAGAACTGGACGGTTGAGCAAAACCACTACTCGTGCCCTGACTGGGCGCACGGCAATCCCGCCGAATATGACCTCTCACCCCACACCCGTAGCATACCGGGATATCCAGGTAACAAGGCTCGTATGGAACCTTCCATACTTAGGGCATGGAGCCCTTCTCTATTGTTGGAACCTCCCTCCTGGACGACCGGACTGATGGGGTCTCCTACTGTCTGATCCTGGTCCCCAGTGTCACACCTTTTTTTCCCCCACAACCCTATTACGAGGTTGAGTTAGAAGAGTTTTTCCAATCAAAGTGACGCGAAAAGGGATTATTTATTATTTGGAGACGCCACTTGGAATTGAATTTTCGTGTTCCAAGTCACCTTTTATTTGAATCCCCTTTCAAACGGATGGTTTGACTCTTATTTCATGATATACGAAAACAGAAGACTGAGTAAGGAATTCTATTGACCGAGAGGAAGGTGTAAGGCACCCCTCGAGTCCCGTGGTTCTAGCACGGTCGCTTTATT
>ML339724.1:0-51079 GCA_005239505.1 Nicotiana paniculata | reverse complement strand
ATTTTCTTCATTACTTTGTAGTTTCATTATACAAGTTATTTTAGAGTTGATTCTTTTGAACATGTTTAGATAAATTCTTTAATCTAGGGTTTTGGTACAACCCGTTGGAGGATGAACTTATTGTGTTATTAATAGAGTTCTGATGGGTTGATTAATCTCTATTTGTTCAACTACGTTCTTGTTGTAGTTAATTGAATGGCCATCAATTAGCTGTGCCTATTTATTATGTATCTACTTGAGAGAGAGTGCATATTTAGGTAGTTGTTTGAACAACATCACTCCCGGAGTATAGATGAAAGTCATAACCGAGGGTTTAGAGGTTGGATTAGAGATAACGATACCTCGGGTGCAATCTAAAGTGAACTGTAATGCAATCTAGCTAGCGTAACTTGAGAGAGTGCGTCTAGTAAATTATCATAATTACTTGAGAGAGATTTATGGTAGATAGAGTGTTCATGATTGATAGAGACAACTAATCAAGATATATGAAGTATCCGAGAAGTAAGTTCACCGACGGGGGAAACCATAACTTTAGATGTTTATTACAATTGTTTATACTTTAGCATAGTTAATCTTTAGTTTTAATCTTTAGTGTTAGTAATTTAAATAACATCAAGTGACAGTTGAGTATTCTAACAGCTTGCTTGATACGTAAATTCCCTGTGGGATCGACTCTGGGCATAATACCCCGGATTATATTTTCAACGCCCGCTTAGTCTTTTATTAGACATAGTTGAGCGTGATCAAGATGTAAACATAATTATGCTTAAAATAATTAAAGCTTAATATAAATATAAATAATAAAAATTAAGCAAAAAATACTTATTATAAAATTATTTGTGATGCAATTAGTAATTATTTAGATAATAAAATGATGGAACAAATTAATTAAAAATCTTTTCAAATCACAGAAAATTATGGAAAAATGTTAATTGATGCTCATGCATTATTCTGAAAATATATATGCATTTTGAAAATATATATGGGAAAAATTGGGTATCAACAGGGGAAGGTCCTTCTGGGACCAAGTAGATTAAGTTTATTTGCTTTTCAAATGTAATAAGGCCAAGTGTCATTAGTGACTTATCTTATTTAATGTCGTTTTAGATTCATCTATTTTACATTAATGAAATGAGGAAATTATTGGCACTGAAGTTCTCTAAATCAACTTGTCGCTAGGCCTACCTCGGGCACAATGAGGCTCCCAAATTAGGACACAAATTTACATTCCCACACTATGTGTTTAAATATTGTAAATACTCTTTTGGAACCCTTACTGACTTGGTTACCTTTTGTTTTTTTTCCTTTTTAATTGTTCCCATTCCCCAAGGTTGGTACACACATACCTGGCATCATCAGCATATCACACCAGATCCAGAGGCCCTCCACCTCCTCCTTCTCCAAGTGCATCAAAAGGCAAAGGGAAAGCTAAGATGGATAACATAAGTTGCGACAACACCGCACATGCTGAGAATGTGGAAACTTCTGATGGTCGGAGTACTCCGACACCAAATGACTTGGTTTTGCGGCTTGAAAAGAACATACTTGAACTACAAGGTGATCTTGAGCAGTCCCGTAACTTGGCAAACCTCTCCCTCACAATAAAACGTCTCAGATATCAACGATCCAAATACCCAAAACCCGGGACCTCCCCAGAATACACCCAACCAACGCCCGCAGAATCCTCATGTACCCACCAATATACAATCCCTCCTCAAAATCCTTTACCATCCTACACCTCTTCAACATCAGCATCTCTCGACTCAATATCCGCAAACCACTTACCACACTCCTCAGAATACCCCACAGCCTATCCCCGATCCCCAAAATTCAGCCAATGATCACCACTATACCCAAACTCCTGGGCTTCACCAAAACAACCCCATATACGTGGAAACCTTACCCCACTCTACTCAACTAGTCTCATATACACCAGAATTCGAAGAAAAGGACCTGCTCATTAAGAATATGGCAGAGGAGCTCAAGAAACTCACAAGCCGAGTTCAGGGTGTTGAGGGAGGCAAAGGAATCGAAGGTTTGAATTACGAGGATTTGTGCATTCAGCCAGATGTGGAACTGCCGGAGGGTTACAAACCTCCTAAGTTTGAAATGTTCGATGGAATGGGTGACCCAAAGGTACGACGAAAGGATTTGCATGAAGCTATTCATGAGAAGCCTCACTGGAGATGCCCTATCTTGGTACATAAGTTAAAATCCTAAGAAATGGGTTAATTGGGTAAGCATGGCATCGGACTTCATGGATAGATTCAGGTTCAATATAGAAAATGCACCGGATGTATTCTACATACAGAACCTCAAGAAGAAACCGACAGAGACTTTCCAGGAGTATGCTACTCGTTGAAGATCAGAAGCTGCAAAGGTCAGGACGGAATTAGATGAAGAGCAGATAAACAAGTTCTTTGTCAGGGCTCAGGATCCACAATATTGCGAAAGGTTAATGGTAATCGAGAATCACAAGTTCTCCAATATCATCAAGCTCGGAGAAAGGATCGAGGAAGGTATCAAGCTGAATGGTGACAAATTTCGAGGCACTGCAGGCGACGAATAAAGCACTACAATCAGGTGGCATATCAAAAAAGAAAGAAGTGGGAACAGTAATGGTTGCCCAAGGCCGAAAAACTCCATTTGTATACCAAACACCTCCACCCACATACCAAACATCACCTCCAAAATATTCCCAACCTGATACCGCTTACCATAAACCCAGGCCTAATTTTAACCGCAAGCCACCCATATAATACACCGCCATTGCTGAACCCATCGAACAGTTGTACGAGATATTGAAAGCTGCTGGTTATGTCACCCATATTCCCATTGTGTCAATGGAGAATTCATATCAATGGGTCGATCGAAACAAGACGTGTGCGTACCATTCTGGTAGAAGGGACACATTATTGACGAGTGTCGCACCTTGAAAGACAAGATCCAAACACTGATTGATAATAAGGTCATACAGGAAAAGGAAATTTCGCCTAATATCCGCAACAATCCCCTTCCAGATCATAGGGGTGAAGGGGTTAATGTGATAGAAACTGATGAAGAATGGGATCCTGAGGTATCAATTGGGCTTATTCGAGAAGGTGATGGTCCTAAGAAACATGCAGTCACGCTCAATTCCATTGTGGTGCAGGTGCAGCCACCAGTTGAAGTAGAGGTAGCCGCATCGGTCCTTGAAGTAGAAGTAACCCCACCTACAGCAACACCCGCTCCATTTAAGGTGGAGGTGGCCACACCTTTCACTGTAACGGTGGCATCCACACCACCCTTCACTTCCAATGTTGTACCTTGGGATTATGTGGTCGAGGCTAGAAGAAAAGGAAGGTCGAAGATGGAAGAATCCGGTGTTGCACAAGGAATGACTAAAACAGGAAGGGTTTATACACCTGAACATTTGGGAGAAGACAGCAAGCAAGCTTCCAGTAAACCGCCCATTGTTGAGACTGGTCCAGATGACCTCTGGAGGAAGGTACATGCAAGGGAGTACTCTGTCGTAAATCATCTGAACAAGATTCCCGCCCACTATCCTGTCATTGTTGCAAAATTCTGAGGCACACAGGAATGCTCTGATGAAGGTATTGAATGAAGCATATGTGCCAAACAACATCACTAGCGGAGAAATGCCCAATATGGTGGGGAAAGTGCTAGAAAGCCACAAGATCACTTTCCATGAGGATGAGTTGTCACCTGAAGGGTTAAGTCACAACAGGGCATTGCACATCACGGTGCAATGTGAAGATAAGTTCATTGCCAGAGTTTTGATAGATGGAGGATCCAGCCTCAATATTTGCCCGTTGACAATGCTGAAGAGGTTAGGCAAGGGCCTACATGAAATACGAGCAGGATATATAAATGTGAAAGCATTCGATGGGTCAAAAAGAGCCTCGATTGGAGAAACCAACCTATTCTTGCAAATAGGTCCTACCTAGTTCAATGTTGAATTCCAGGTACTAGACATATCCGCCTCCTACAATCTGCTGCTGGGACGGCCTTGGATACATGCCGCTAGAGATGTTGCATCTACTTTCCACCAAGCGGGTAAATTTGAATGGAACCATCAAGAAGTGATCATCCATGGAGATGAGAGCAACCCCATTTACACCAGTCAGACTGTTTCGGTGGTAGAAAACAGAAGGAAGTTAGGCGGAGACACCTACCATCGCATCAAGCGTGTTAACGCGATTGAGAAGGATAAATGATGGAGTAGAAAAATAGATAGCATACTGGCATGAGAATGGTATGAACCTGGTAAAAGGCTTGGTAAAAAGCTCTAAGGTATCTCCAAACCAGTACAGCTGAAGCGCCATGGCACAACCTTTGGGCTCGGATATCAATATACCTGGCAGGAGTATCGAAATTGGTCGCCACCATAGCATGGTCCATACTATCTTCTTGAGCAACCTGTGCCGCACCTGAATCAGGCTTTCCATCAGGCGGACACAATATGGGGTCAGAAGAAGAAGAAGCCTTGGCAGCATTGAGGAATTTGTTCTTGCAAGACGATGATATGGATTGTTGTGTAATATTTGAGGAGGAGTAAGAAGACGGCCTCACTATCCAGACAATGGAGAAGGGAGCATCTCTAAAGAACTGGACCGCTAAACCATCAAGGGCCCGACGAGTCTCGGGCATTACTATTTCTTATCTTGATGAACCAACGACTGTGACATGTAATGAGACAATGTAACAGAAGGACAGTGACTCGGAAGAAATAGAAGAAGAGGATGTAATACCTGAGGAAATTGTTAGAGAAGTGGAGAACTTTGAGAACAAGCCCAAGTCCAACCTGGACGAGACCGAGATAGTCAACTTGGAAGATTCTGAAACCGTCAAGGAAACCCGCATAAGCATCCATTTGTCACCGTTAGAGAAAGAGGAATACACTCGGTTCCTGAAAGAATATGAGGATATATTTGCATGGTCATATGACGATGTGACAGGGTTGAGCACATCCATAGTGGCTCACAAGTTACCTGCAAATCCAATGTGTCCGCCAGTGAAGCAGAAACTCAGGAAATTCAAGCCAGACATGAGCCTGAAAATCAAGGAAGAAGTTACCAAGAAGATCAAACACAAGGTCCTCAGGGTAGTTGAATAACCAACTTGGCTGGACAACATTGTGCTTGTTCCGTAAAAAGATGGGAAAGTCAAAGTTTGTGTTGATTATCGGGATCTAAACAGAGCAAGTCCCAAGGATGATTTTCTGTTACCAAATATACACATTCTAATCAACAATTGCGCCAAGCATGAACTTCAATCTTTTGTAGATTGCTTCGTAGGTTACCATCATATCTGTATGGATGAAGATGACGCCGAGAAAATAGCCTTCATTACACCATGGGGAATGTACTGCTACAAAATGATGCCATTCGGTTTAAAGAATGCTGGAGCCACCTACATGAGGTCCATGCCAACCATTTTCCATGGCATGATACATAAAGAGATAGAGGTATATATGTATGATGTCATCATTAAATCCAAGAAGGTCGTAGATCACATGGTAGACTTGAGGAAATTATTTGACCGGTTGCGGAAGTATAACCTGAAACTAAATCCCGCAAAGTGTGCATTTGGTCTTCCTGTCGGAAAGTTGTTGGGGTTCATCGCCAGTCGCCAGGGAATAGAGTTGGACCTATCAAAGGTCAAAGCCATCCAAGAATTACCAACACCAAAAATCAAGAAGATGTGATGAGTTTCCTAGGATGCCTCAACTACATCAGTCGTTTCATAGCACAATCCACATTAATATGCGAGCCGATTTTCAAAATGCTGAAGAAGGACGTTGCAACCAGTTGGACCGAGGATTGTCAAAAGGCTTTTGATAAGATCAAGGAATACTTGTCCATGCCAAAAGTTTTAGTCCCACCAGAGCCGGGTAAACCACTGCTACTCTACCTTGCAGTGTCAGATGGAGATTTCGGTTGTGTTCTAGGGCAGCATGACGAAACAGGGAGAAAGGAACAGGCCATCTACTACTTGAGTAAAAGTTTCACTCCTTATGAAGTACGGTACTCTATGCTAGAACGCACTTGCTGCGCTCTAACTTGGATAGCTCTGAAGTTACGTCACTACTTCTGTGCTTATACTACATATCTCATTTCGAGAATGGATCGCATGAAATACATCTTTCAAAATCCCATGCCTACTCGGAAGCTAGCCAAGTGGAAAATCTTGCTGAGTGAGTTCGACATCATCTATGTAAATCATAAGGCAGTCAAAGAACAAGCATTGGCAGACCACCTTGCTGAAAATCCTGTAGGAGGAGAATACAGACCCCTGAAAATGTATTTTCCGGATGAAGAGGTATCATCCGTAGGAGAAGACATTGCTGAAGCCTACGATGGTTGGAGAATGTTTTTCAACGGAGCTGCGAATTTCAAAGGAGTCGGCATCGCAGCCGTCTTGGTATCAAAAACTGGTCAGCATTATTCGGTGTCTGCAAAACTCATATTCCCATGCACTAACAACATGGCGGAATATGAAGCTTGCATATTAAGGCTTAACCTGGTTGTTGATATGAACATTCAGGAACTGTTGGTGATCGGGGATTCAGATCTGCTTGTGCACCAGGTACAAGGAGAGTGGGCTACCAAGAATTCCAAGATACTGCCGTATCTTCATCATGTACAAGAAATGAAGAAGAGGTTCACAAAGATAGAATTCTGGCATGTCCCCAGAATTCAGAACGAATTCGCAGACGCATTGGCCACCTTATCATCAATGATACAACATCCACACAAGAATTTCATCGATCCCATTTCGGGGAGGATCCATAATCAGCCGGCATATTGTGCTCATGTTGAAGAAGAAACATACAGAAATCCTTGGTTCCACGACATCAAAGAATATTTGACAAAAGGAGAATACCTAGAGCATGCAAACCATACTCAGAAACGCGCCCTTCGGAGATTGTCTAATCACTTCTTCCAAAGCGGAGGAACCTTGTACAAGAGAACTCCCGATCTAGGACTATTAAGGTGTGTTGACACAAAAGAGGCTTCCAAATTGCTCAAGGAGATACATGCCGGAACTTGCGGCCCACATATGAATGGTTTTATCTTGGCCAAAATGATACTCACGGCCGGATACTTTTGGATGACCATGGAAACAGACTGCAACGGTACATTCAGAAATGTTACCAATTCAGATACATGCAGACATGACACGGGTTCCACCAAACGATCTTAATGCAACAAGCTCACCTTGGCCTTTTGTTGCGTGGGGAATAGATGTCATCGGCCCAATCAAGCCCACCGCTTCAAACGGGCACCGGTTCATTTTGGTGTCCATCGACTACTTCACCAAATGGGTTGAAGCTGCATCTTACAAAGCGGTAACCAAGAAAGTCATCGCGGATTTCGTAAGAGATCGAATTGTGTGTCGATTTGGGGTTCCAAAGTCCATCATCACTGACAATGCCGACAATCTCAACAGCGATCTGATGAAGGCCATGTGTGAGACTTTCAAAATCAAGCAAAAGAATTCCACAGCATACAGGCCTAAAATGAATGGAGTCGTGGAGGCCGCCAACAAAAATATCAAGAAGATACTAAGGAAAATGGTAGAGAACGACAAGCAATGGCACGAGAAATTACCATTCGCCTTACTGGGATACCGTACCACAGTCCGCACATCAACCGGGGAAACTCCACTGCTGGTTTATGGTACCGAAGTTGTCATTCCTGCCGAGGTAGAAATTCCTTCTTTAAGAATCATACAAGAAGCCGAACCCAGCGATGCAGAATGGATAAGGAACCGCTATGAGCAATTACCCTCATAGACGGAAAGAGGATGAATGCAGTGTGTCACGGCCAGCTTTATCAGAATAAAATGTCCAAAGCCTTCAACAAAAGAGTCAAGCCAAGACAGTTCACACCGGGGCAGCTGGTGCTGAAAAAGATATTTCCACATCAAGACGAGGCTAAAGGAAAATTCTCTCCCAACTGGAAAGGTCCTTACATGGTTCACAGAGTATTAACAGGAGGAGCACTCATACTCGCAGAGATGGACGAAGAAATCTAGCCAAAGCCTATCAATTCAGATGCAGTCGCAAGATACTATGTATAAACCATTTTATGCTTCTTCATATGATGTAAATTGAACTACGCTCGACCTGATTCCTGTTTAAGTGGGGATACATAGGCAGCCCTGTGGGTTAGGTCACAATTCAATAAAATTTACATTTTCCCCACAATCAGAAACTGGGGCAGAATTTTGATGAGGACCCTCAAAATTTTGAAGCAAGTTCAGCCAACCGCAGCGTATGGAGCAATCAGAAAGGTCATCTAGTTCGGCAGCTGATGTCGCAATGTCTCTGATAATGTCACAGTTACTGGTTCATCTAACTAACTTTTAAACTGCCTACTACTATTTCTTTGAAAATTATACATGCATGCTTTTGAAAAAGAAACTTTGCTTTAGCCGAATGCTACCCTAATAGTTTGGACAGGATCTTTAGATAGAACGGAGCAAGTCAAGAAGACGAAGGCACGAACCAACCTTCCCCCCGCAAAAGTCACAAATTTTTCTTTAGATGCAGAACTATATCATCATGACAAATACCGTTGCAACAACACAATCACTATGCACGAAACACATTGTAAGCTAAGAATACTCCGCTCTTACCCTTCTCCTTGCATGGGACTAAGCATTGTCCCGAACCTTGCATGAGGCTAAGCCCTGCCTCTTCACTTGCATAAGGCTAAGCATTGCCTTCTCTTTACATGAGACTAAGCTGTGTCTCAATCTTTCATGAGGCTATGCCCTGCCTCTCCCATTTGCATGAGACTAAGCCTTGTATCGATCCTGCGTGAGGCTAAGCCCTGCCTCCCATTAGCATAAGGCTAAGCACTGCCTTCTATTTGCATGGGACTAAACCCTGTCCCGAATCTTGCATGAGGCTAAGCCCTGCCTCTCTACTTGCATAAGGCTAAGCACTGCCTTCTATTTGCACGGGACTAAGCATTGTCCCGAATCTTGCATGAGGCTAAGCCCTGCCTCTCTACTTGCATAAGGCTAAGCACTGCCTTCTATTTGCACGGGACTAAGCATTGTCCCGAATCTTGCATGAGGCTAAGCCCTGCCTCTTCACTTGCATAAGGCTAAGCACTGCCTTCTATTTGCACGGGACTAAGCATTGTCCCGAATCTTGCATGAGGCTAAGCCCTGCCTCTTCACTTGCATAAGGCTAAGCACTGCCTTCTATTTGCATGGGACTAATCCACGTCCCGAATCTTGCATGAGGCTAAGCCCTGACTCTCTACTTGCATAAGGCTAAGCATTGCCTTCTCTTTGAATGGGGATAAGCACTGTCCCAAATCTTTCAGGAGACTAATCCCTGACTCCCTATTTGCATAAGGCTAAGCACTGCCTTCTCTTTGCATGGGACTAAGCACTGTCCCGAATCTCGCACGATACTAAGCACTGTTTCTCTTGCATTGTTCTCTTCTCTCGGGCTAAGCTATGCCCTCAACTTCATACAAGACTAAGCTTTGTCTTATCGCTTCTAGAATCATGTCTCTGCACCTCATAGGCCTAAATATAGCCAACTTATCCGAAGGCGTCATAGTCTGAAGGCACCATCCTCATAGCCGGAAGACATCATGCCATGGACTGAGGATTTCTCAAACTTGCACATCATTATTCAAAGGTGTCATGGTTCGGAGGCACCATTTTCATGGCCCGAGAACATCATTTCATAGCCTTCGAATCCCTTAACCGCACAACTCATGGCCCGAGACGTCATCCTCAACCGTCCAAAGACAATTTTCATGGTCTGAAGGGAATTTGCATCATGTCTAAATTTACGCAAAGTCATACGTATATGCTTGCAATACATCTTTTGACTTGTAGGTGACCCAGTGAGTAATTGTTATCCCAACAGGAGCAATCCCGCTCCAGTTCCATCAAATTATTTCAAAACCTGACCACTAACCATAACCATTTTACCTACTCGAAACCTTGTGTCCGTCTTTGTGATACCTTCATCGATTTATTTCGCCGATGGATTCAGAACTACACGCGGCCTGATTTCTGTAAAGCATGGATATATAGGCAACTCAGAAACCAGAGTGCAGCCTATATCTCTCAAATCGCTCTATTCGGTCAAAATTGGCCATCATATCTTTACCCGACAACTCTTCCATCCTACCCGGGTAAAGAGGGGCAGTTGTTGATACCCAATTTTTCACTATATATTTTCAAAATATATATATATATATATATATATATATATATATATATATATATATATATTTCAAAATAATGCATGAGCATCAACTATCCTAATTTTTCTGTAATTTTAAGAGATTTTTAATTAATTTATCCCAACATTTTATTATCTAAACAATTACTAATTCCATCACAAACAATTTTATAATAATTTTATTGCTTAATTTTATCATTTATATTTATATTAAGCTTTAATTATTTTATGCATAATCATATTTACATCTTTAGGTTACAATTGCAATAACTTTGCAATAATAGCCCGCGTATGCATAATTACTTTATTTTTACACGAAAATTATCTTTCATATTTTTATAATATTAAGTAATTATTTTAAATCATTTTCATGAACAAATAGAATTTTTCATCACTTATCAACTATTTTTATAAATTATTTTTATTAAATTAAATGGGTATTTAACATATAGCCTCTTTTATTAATTTTTTGGACCTTAGCCCAATAACTACCCCAACCCAATAACCCATTACCCGTTACCCGTTACCCGTTACCCATTACCCATTACCTATTACCCATAACCCAAATCCAATACCCAATTCTTATAACCTGCCCCAACCTAAGAACCAATCCTAGCCGTTGATCTTAGAAGATCAATGGTCCATAAACCCCTTTCTTTTTTTAATTACACGCCTAGTCCTAACCCTACCCCATTTTTCAAAAACTCGTCGCCCCTGAATCCCTTCTTTCCTCTCTCTCCTCTCTCCTATCTCCTCTCTTCTCTCTCACACCCTCTAACCCTAGCCCGCCGTCACAAATCCCCTCTTTATTCATGGGATTTTCCTTCGCCCCTCTGCCTTATCTGGCCTCATTTTTCTACTGGTTGTATAATTTCCATGTTACTTGACGTGAATCTCATAGGCTTGAACCAAATCTAGTTCAAAGGCTTCCGTCTATGTTCACTCTGATATTTGTGAGTATGAACATCTCGTATTATTAGGGTTTCAAATCTCTGGTTCAAACCAGATTTGGTTCCCTTCTGTTTATTTTCATGAACCTGGCTATTTTTCTGGTTGAATCCATTTAGATCTCTCTAGATCTGAAGCGATTTTATGTTTATTTGGCACTTCTCCCCTAAAATTATATGTTTCTACCATTATTGTCGACCGATTTCAGTTACCCTAAAAGCTAGGGTTTTGGTTCTGATGGATTTCTACGATAAAATATTTTAAACATTTAAATGTTTTTATCTCTAATTCTTTTTATTTACTTTTTTGACTGATTTTTAATTAAGCTCCATTTATCTATCTTTGTAGTTCCTAGAGTTTCGATTATTTGGCTATTTATTCTATTGTTTTGCTTGTTTACCTTTAATTCTGTCAATTAAAGTGTTAATTAATTTACTTACCTAAATTAGGATTTGAATTTAGTACCCGTATTTTCTTATTAAGACTTTTACTTGTTCTTACCTTATTTATGTACTCGTACTACTGGCTGATTTTGTGTTCTGACTCCTAATTAGTTTTGAAATTAGGTCTTGCCTTGTTTAAATTAAGTGTGATATTTTCCTTAAATTAAGCGGTAATTACTCATTTTTGTCTGGTTAATTGATTCATGCTGACCTTAATTGATTGATTAATTGATTTTTATGCCTTATTCGTGTGTGATTGGCTCATTACTTATTTTACTCCATTTTTATGCTATAAAAACCCTTTCTTTGTTCTGATTTCAACACACTTGACAACCCCTTTCTGAACAATTTTTACAACCCTCAAGCTTTATGTTTCTCAAAGAAACTTAAGTTCTCTTTTTGTTCTACTGTTCTAATTTCTTAACTGGTTGGCCGGCTGGAAGCCAAGGCCATATTCTGAAAAAATTTATCTACTATTGCATTCATGTTTGCTTTCTTCTCTGCTGGTATGTCTTAACTCCTAGTATTTTATTCTGTTCTATATGCTTTATTCAACTAGTCTATTTCAAACTTCAGCATGATTCTGTTTGCTATGTGACTGCCTGATTCCACTTAGTGATACTGTTAAGCTAAGCTATCTTCAATAATATGAAACTCTTCCTAATTCAGTTCCATGTTCTGAACTTTGCTAGAAACATGTGATAATGTGGGGCTAATTCATGTGTCATGTTTGTTTACTAACTGTTTTTGTGCTTAAGCCATGGTTGTTTAATATTAGCATCTAGCCTAATAAAAAATGCAAACTTGTTTGAACTATATGCTGAACATGAGTCTTGTTTATTCTTTGGTCTGTTACTTTTCTGTATGCACTGTTTTCCAAACTGTCCCCCTTACCCCCTATGTACTGGTTTTCAAACTTCTACTCTTAGTTATCTAGGTTCCTACCACCCCCAGTGTGAGCACTGCCTAGGGTCCTTGAGACTCCTCTGAATTCTGACACATTGGGGCTGGTCTTCCAATCTTGTATGAACTGTTTCTTTAAGTTTGGTCCTGGTGTGAGCATTGCCCGGGTCCCTGAGGCCCTTGGGAACTTTGATGCACTAGGAACCTAATTCTATGTGCCAGGATAGACCACCTATATACTTTAGACTTTCTTTGCTTTAAGGCCTGGTTTCCAGGTTAATATTGGGCCTATGAAGGCTCCCTATAGTATAATGATTTTTTGTCACGACCCGATTTACCCTCCGAAAGACATCGTGATGGCACCTAGTCTCTACGACTAGGTAAGCCTAATTGCGGAAAAAGATATTAAATAGAAGCAATAAAATAAAGACGGAATAAAGTAAGTCTACCAATGAAACATCGCCACTTCGCACGTACAAAATACAACTTTCCAAAAACCCAGAATATGACTTTAGTCACAGGCTCTGTCTCAAAATAGCTCTATACAACGTAAGGGAATTTACATCAAAAATCTATCTAAATCTGAAGTGGAAGGTGACTCGAAGGACTCTGCGAACGCGGCAGAATTACCTTTCGATCTCCTCGAAGCAGCTGCACGGACCCCTAGCCACAAAACTGAGTGCTGGTACCTAGATCTGCACACGAAAAATATGTGCAGGAAAGGGTATGAGTACACCACAATTGATACCCAGTAAGTGCCAAGCCTAACCCCAGTCAAGTAGTGACGAGGTCAAGTTAAGGCTCTACTAGATTTTTCATATGTAAAATAGTACGGAGGAATATAAATTCTAAGGTAAGCAGTAGAAATACATAAATCTGAGAAGTAAAACAGCGACAGGGAGCGCATGGCTCAGTACAAATATCACACGGTGGAATCTACCGGGATTCGTCTCGTAGTTCCAAATGTAAAGATGCAATATAGGGGGAAAGCTCCCGGAATACGTCCTTAGTCCCAATTCAAATATGCAGTACAGGGGAAAAGCTCCCAGAATACGTCTGTAGTCCCAATTTAAATATGCAATACAGGGGAAAAGCTCCCGGAATACATCTGTAGTCCTAATTTAAATATGCGATGCGAATGAATGTCGGATACGGTGTATTTAAACAGATCAGGAAAGAATCACAGACAAGAACAAGATCAAGACTAACTAACACGGTGCACATTGTATCAAATAGGGAATTTAGGTAAAACAGGTAGGCATGCTTCTTCCTAATCTAAACTACGCAGGTAGCACACTAAACAGTGAAAAAAAGGAGTAAAATGATATATGGCATGGATCGGAAAAATGGAATTAAGCAACAATGGCCCGCGTACATACTCGTCACCTCACGTACACGGCGCCCATATAACAAATAGTATCAAAACAACCTAAGGGGAAGTCCCCAACACAGAGTTAGGCAAGCCACTTACCTCGACTGCGCTACTCAACTCAAAACCACGCTCTTGCCACGAGTACCCGACTCCGAATGGCCCAAATCTATTCAATTCAATTGCATAATGTAAATATCACTTCAAGGAATCAATATAACTAATTAGTTCGAAGTTAAAACGAGAAATTTGGAAAATTGCCCAAAAAGTCCACCCGGCCCACATCTCGGAATCGGGTAAAAATTACAAATTCCGGACACCCATTCACTCACGAGTCTAATCATACAAGAATTACTCGAAGCGGATATCAAAATCTCGATCAAAACTCACAAGCTTGGCCTAAGAACTTTATCCAAATTTTCCACCATAAATTCAAAATTAAGGGTAGATTCAAGTGTATAATCATGGAAATTAGTCTAAACTGAGTAGGAATCACTTACCCAAATTGCCCAGGTAAAATCTCTTCAAAAATTGCACTTTCCCGAGCTCTAAATCATTTTAGAAATTATGAACTTCAAACCCTCGGATTTTGTATAAACAGCCCAGGTATTCCGCACCTGCGACTCTTGGATCGCACCTGCGGAAAATCCATCGCAAGTGCAAAAACTCTCTGAATGGGCTGGGGCCGCACCTGCGGTCACTGGGCCGCATCTGTGGCTCCGCACCTACGGAACCCAGACCGCACCTGCGAGAACTAGTTGACTTTAACCAAACCCGCACCTGTGAACCCCTTTTCCGCACCTACGTGTCCGCACCTGCGGTTCCCCGTCCGCAGGTGCAAGACACCAGAACCAGCAGGGGTTCAGCTATTTTTCAAGTTCCAAAAATCACCCGTTGAGCATCCAAAACATCCCCGTGGCCCCCGGGACCTCAACCAAACTTACCAACCAGTCCTAATACCTTATCCAAACTTAGTCGAGCCTCCAAATCACATCACATAACATCAAAATCACCAAATATACATGGATTCAAGCCTAAGAACTTATGAAATTTCCAAAATCGACAACTGACGCCGAAACACGTCAAAACTAGCCCGAATGACCTCAAATTTTACACACCGGTCACAAATGACACAACGGACCTACAACCACTCTCGAAATTCCATTCCGAGCCCTATATCAAAATTTCACCTATCGGATGAAATCGCTGAAATTCTAACTTTCGCCAATTCAAGCCTAAATCTACTACAGACCTCGAAAACACATTCCGGACACGCTTCTATCTCCGAAATCACCCAACGGAGCTAACGGGGTCGACAGAATCCCATTCCGGACCCGTCTTCCTAAAGTTCCAACTATGGTCTGATTTCTAAAGCTTAAACTCATATGCAGGGACTATGTGTCCAAAAAATCTCCGAATTTCACGACTAATCATTCCGGCAAGTCCCATAATCAGATATGAAGGTGGGGAAAGCAACTATTAGGGGATTGGGGCGCTAACTCTCAAATCGACCGACCGGATCGTTTCATTCTCCCCCTCTTAAGAAAATTGTCCGTCCTTGAACGAGTATAGAGACATACCTGAAGCTGCAAAAAGATGAGGGTACTGACTGCACATATCTTGCTCGGTATCCCAAGTTGCCTCTTCGACCGGCTAACCCCTCCACTGAACCTTGAGTGATGCAATATTCTTTGACATGAGCTTTCTGACATTTCTATCCAATATAGCTACTGGCTCCTCAATATATGACAAGTCCTTGTCCAACTGGACTGAACTGAAATTCAAAACATGAGTCGGGTCACCGTGATACTTCCGGAGTATGGAGACGTGGAATACCGGATGAACTCCTGCTAGGTTGGGAGGCAAGGCTAGCTCATAAGCAACCTCCCCAACACGTCGCAACACCTCAAAAGGGCCAATAAATCTCGGACTCAGCTTACCCTTCTTTCCGAACCTCATGACGCCCTTCATAGGTGATACCTGAAGAAAAACTCGTTCACCAGCCATAAATGCCAAATCACGAACCTTCCGGTCCGCATAAATCTTCTGCCTGGACTGAGTTGTGTGAAGCCTCTCCAGAATCACCTTCACCTTGTCCAGGGCATCCTGGACCAAATCTGTACCCAACAATCGGGCCTCACCCGGCTCAAACCATCCCACTAGGGATCGGCACTGTCTACCATACAAAGCCTCATACGGCGCCATCTGAATGCTGGACTGATAGATGTTATTATAAGAAAACTCTACAAGTGGTAAGTATCGGTCCCATGACCCTCCAATATCCATCACATAGGCATGGAGCATATCCTCAAGAATCTGAATCGTGCGCTCGGACTGCCCGTTCATCTGAGGGTGAAAGGCTGTAATCAACTCAACCCTGGTGCCTAGCTCCTGCTCAATGGCTCTCCAGAACCGTGAAATGAACTGTGTACCTCTGTCTGAAATGATAGATATTGAAATACCATGGAGGCGAACAATCTCCATGATATAAATCTATGCCAACCTCTCGGAGGAGTATGTAGTCAACACCGGAATGAAATGGCCTGACTTGGTCAGCCGATCCACAATCACCGAAATAGCATCGGACTTTTTCAAAGTCCGAGGAAGTCCAACCACAAAGTCCATGGTGATCCGCTCCCACTTCCACTCTGGGAGATCAATCTGCTGAAGTAACCCTCCTGGCCTCTGATGCTCATATTTGACTTGCTAACAATTGAGACACTTCAAACTCCACTATATCATTTTTCATCCTTCTCCACCAATAGTGTTGTCTCAGATCCTGGTACATCTTCACGGTACCCGTATGAATGGAATACCGCGAGCTATGGGCCTCCTCAAGAATCAACTCCCGAAGCCCATCCACATTGGGCACACAGATCCGACCCTGCATCCTATAGTCACATCCCTGGCGTCACCTCGCTGAACCCTGTCCTGAATAACCAGAAGGTGGGGATTATTATGTTGGCGCCCTCGAATGCGGTCATAAAGAGAAGACCGAGACACCACAAAAGCTAAAACCCGGCAAGGCTCTGAAAGATTCAATCTCACGAACTGACTGGCTAAGGACTGAACATCTAAGGTTAAGGGCCTCTCAACTGCCGGAAGATATGCCAAACTCCCCAAACTCTCCTCCCGGTGACTCACGGCGTCGGCCACCACATTGGCCTTCCCCGGGTGGTATAATATAGTGATGTCATAGTCCTTTAATAACTCCAACCATCTCCACTGGCGCAAATTGAGGTCCTTCTGCCTGAACAAGTGCTGCAAACTCCGGTGATTCGTAAAAATATCACATGGAACACCGTACAAATAATGACGCCAGATCTTTAGGGCATGAACAATATCTGCTAACTCGAGGTCATGAACCGGATAATACTTCTCATGCACCTTCAACTGTCTGGACTCGTAGGCAATCACCCTACCGTTCTGCATCAATACTGCTCCAAGGCCAATCCTCGAGGCATCACAGTAGACAATGTAGGGCCCCGAACCTGTAGGCAACACTAATACTGGGGTCGAAGTCAAAGTTGTCTTGAGCTTCTAAAAGCTCTCCTCACACTCCTCGGTCCACCTGAATGGAGCACCCTTCTGGGTCAATCTGTTAATAGGTGCTGCAATAGAGGAAAACCCCTCTACAAAGCGACGGTAGTACCGTGCCAAACCAAGGAAATTACGGATCTCCGTAGCTGATGACGGTCTAGGACAACTCTGCACCGCCTCCACCTTCTTCGGATTTACTTATATACCATCCCAAGAAACTATGTGGCCCAACAATGCCACTGAATCAATCCAAAAATCACACTTAGAGAATACAATCTCTTCTCCCTCAAAGTCTGAAGCACAGTCCTCAAGTGCTGCTCATGATCTTCCCGTGATCGGGAATACACCAGAATGTCGTCAATAAACACAATGACGAAGGAATCAAGATAAGGTCGGAACACACTGTGCATCAAATGCATAAAAGCTGCTGGGGCATTTGTCAGCCCAAATGACATAACAAGAAACTCATAGTGGCCATATCTGGTCCTGAAGGCAGTCTTCGGGATATCCAGCTCCCGAATCTTCAACTGATGATAGCCAGAACGCAAGTTAATCTTGGAGAATACTCTGGAAACCTGTAGCTGGTTGAATAAATCATCAATGTAAGGCAAAGGATACAGGTTCTTCACGATGACCTTTTTCAACTACCGATAATCAATACACATATGCATAGAACCATCCTTTTTCTTCACAAATAATACCGGAGCACCCCAAGGTGATACACTGGGCCTGATGAAACCCTTATCAAGCAACTCCTGTAACTGCTCCTTCAACTCATTCAACTCAGGAGGAGCCATACGGTAAGGAGGGACAGAAATTGGTTGAGTGCCCGGCAACAAATCAATGTCGAAATCAATATCTCTATCGGACGGCATACCTGGAAGATCAGCTGGGAATACATCAGGAAAGTCTCTCACTACTGGGACTGACTCAACTGGAGGGTATCAACACTGACATCTCTCACATAGGTCAAGTACGCATCACACACCTTCTCAACCATCCACTGATCCTTAAGGAATGAAATGACCCTGCAGGGAGTATACTCTAAGGTACCTCTCCACTCTAATCTCGGCAAGCCTGGCATAGCCAGCATCACGGTCTTAGGGTGACAATCAAGAATAGCATAATGGGGCGACAACCAGTCCATGCCCAAGATAGCATCGAAATCTACCATGCTGAGTAATAATAAATCAGCCCTGGTCTCAAAACAACTAAGAGAAATCAAAAACGACCGATATACGCGGTCCACAACTAGTTAGTCTCCCATAGGAGTAGATACATAAACAGGGGAACTCAAAGAATCCCGAGATATCCCCAGATGTGGAGAAAAATAAGAGGACACATATGAATACGTAGAGCCTGGATAAAATAATACTGATGCATCCCTATGGCAGACAGGGACAACACCTGTGATGACTGAGTCTGAAGCAACAGCCTCGGAACGGGCTGGAAGAGCATAGTATCTGGCCTGGCCTCCCCCTCTAGGGCGACCTATACCTCTCTGACCCCCACGTTGAGCTGACTGAGGAGGTGGAGTGGCAGTTGGGGCTGGAAGAATAGCCGGAGGACCCGGGGGGGAACGTGGAGGCTGATAAGACTATAGAGGTGCACCCCTCCTGGCCCTTGGCAATCTCTAATCACGTGACGAGTGTCACCACACTCAAAAACGCTGCGGCTGAGACTGAATAGGATATGGCCTGCTGTGCTGGCCGTAAATAGCACCTCGAACTGGAGGCACACTGGATACTGGCGGTGCATAATAGAACTACTGAGATCTAGGAGGAGCTGGAATACCGCTGGCTGCTGGAAGGGCTGAATGAACAGGGCGACCCACAAAGCCCCTACCGTAACGTGCTGGTGGTGCACGAGCTCCTGAAAAATGGCCAGTCTCTCGAGACCTCTTGGCCTCTCTCTCCTCTCTATCCCAGGCGAACATGCCCTCTACTCTCCTAGAAATACTCACTGCCTGCTGGTAAGTGATATCCATCTCCAACTCTCTGACCATACTGGTACGGATACTAGGATGGAGTCCCTCAATTAAGCGGTGAACCCGCTCTCTAACTGTGGCAACCAAGGTTGGTGCATGCCGAGCTAACTCACTGAAACGGACTGCATACTCCAACACAGTAACAGTACCCTGGCGCAACTGCTCCAACTCTGCGCGCCAAGTATCCCTGAGTCTCTGAGGGACAAACTCTCGCAAAAACATTTCCGAAAACTGAGTCCAAGTGAGTGAGACTGCCTCGTATGGGCTACGCAGCTCATAGGCCCGCCACCACTGATATGACGCTCCCCAGCTGGAAAGCGGTGAAAGAAACCCCACTGGTCTCCACAATGCCCATAGTGCAGAGAATACGATGACACTCCTCAAGAAACCCCATAGCGTCATCTGAAGCTAGTCCGCTAAAAGTAGGTGGGTGGTACTTCTGGTACCTCTCAAGTCTGAGTTGCTCTGCCTCAGAAGCAGCTACCCTAGTCCCATGTTGTACCGGAGCCACTGGGGGCATAGGAATATACTCTAGGACCTGATCAACCTGGCCCCTCTGCTCAGGAGTGCGGGTTGCGGGAATATGTGCCCCTCCCCCGACCTGAGATGTAGCAGGAGCTATCGGAATTAGTCCAGCCTGAGCTAGAGTACTGAACATGCTCATGAACTGAGCTAAAGTCTCCTGTAAGGTTGAGCAGCAATAGGGACCTCCTGTGCCGGCTCTCCAGCTGGGGCTGCTATAGGCTCATCTATCTCTGCTCTCGCCGGTGCTCAGGCTCCACCGCGTGGTAGTCCTCTACCCCGACCCTAGCCTCTGAAGGCTCTGCCAGGGGTCTCGGGTGCCTGGTCGTCGGTCCTCCCATACGGGTCCTCACTATCTGTGGGAAATAATATAATAGAATTTTTAGAATTCTTGATGTCAATAACTCGTACGACAAGGAAATCAAAGAAATATGATTGTTCTTAATAGTTACATAGCCTCACAAAGATAGATACGGACGTCTCCGCACCGATCCGCGAGACTCTAATAAACCGGCTTGTAACTTGTGACTCCTATGAACCTAGACGCTCTAATACCAACTTGTCACGAACTGATTTACCCTCCGAAAGGCATCGTGACGACACCTAGTCTCTACGACTAGGTAAGCCTAATTGCAGAAAATGATATTAAATAGAAGCAATAAAATAAAGACGGAATAAAGTAAATCTACAAATGAAACATCGCCACTTGGCGCGTACAAAATACAACTTCCCAAAAATCCGGAATATTACTTTAGTCACAAGATTTGTCTCAAAATAGCTCTATACAACGTAAGGGAATTTACATGAAAAATCTATCTAAATCTTGAGTGGAAGGTGACTCCAAGGACTCTGCGAACGCGGCAGAATTACCTTTCGGTCTCCTCAAAGCAGCCGCACGGACCCCTAGCCACGAAACTGAGTGATGGTACTTGGATCTGCACACGAAAAACATGTGCTGGAAAGGGCATGAGTATACCACAATTGGTACCCAGTAAGTGCCAAGCCTAACCCCAGTGAAGTAGTGACGAGGTCAGGTTAAGGCTCTACTGGATTTTCATAAGTAAAACAGTGTAAAATAGTACAGAGGAATATAAATTCTAAGGTAAGCAGTAGAAACACATAAATCTAAGAAGTAAAACAGCGACAGGGAGCCCTTGGCGCAGTAAAGATATCACACGGTGGAATCTCTCGGGATACGTCCCGTAGTTCCAAATGTAAAGATGCAGTACAGGGGGAAAGCTCCCTGAATACGTCCGTAGTTCCAATTTAAATATGTAGTAAGGGGGAAAGCTCCCAGAATACGTCCGTAGTCCCAATTTAAATATGCAATACAGGGGGAAAGCTCCCGGAATACGTCTGTAGTCTCAATTTAGATATGCAATACAAGGGGAAAGCTCCCGGAATACGTCCATAGTCCCAATTTAAATATGCGATACGAATGAATGTCGAATACGGTGTATTTAAACAGCTCAGGAAAGAATCACAGACAAGAACAAGATCAAGACTAAGTAACACAGTGCACATTGTATCAAATAGGGAATTTAGGTAAAATAGATAGGCATGTTTCTTCCAAATCTAAACTACGGAAGTAGCACATTAAACAGTGAAAAAAGGAGTAAAATGATTTATGGCATGGATCGGAAAAATGGAATTAAGCAACAATGGACCGTGTACGTACTCGTCACCTCACGTACACGGTGACCATATAACAAATAGTATCAAAACAACCTAAGGGGAAGTCCCCAACACAGATTTAGGCAAGCCACTTACCTCGACTGCGCTGCTCAACTCAAAACCACTCTCTTTCCACGAGTACCGACTCCGAATGGCCAAATCTATTCAATTCAATTGAATAATGTAAATATCACTTTAAGGAATCAATATAACTAATTAGTTCGAAGCTAAAACGCGAAATTTGGTAATTGCCCAAAACATCCCCCGGGCCCACGTCTCGGAATCGGGTAAAAATTACAAATTCCGGACAGCCGTTCACTCACGAGTCTAACCGTACAAGAATTACTCGAAGCGGATATCAATATCTCGATGAAAACTCACAAGCTTGGCCTAAGAACATTATCCAAATTTTCCCCAATTTTCAACCATAAATTCGAAATTAAGGGTAGATTCAAGTGTATAATCATAGAAATTAGTCTAAACCGATTAGGAATCACTTACCCAAATTGCCCGGGTGAAAATCTCTCCAAAAATAGCACTTTCCCGAGCTCTAAATTGTTTTAGAAATTCTGAACTTCAAACCCTCGGATTTTGTATAAACAGCCCAGGTATTCCGCACCTGCGACTCTTGGACCGCATCTGCGGAAAATCCATCGCAGGTGCGAAAACTAACTGAAAGGGCTGGGGCCGCACCTACGGTCACTGGGCCGAATCTGTGGCTCCGCACCTGCGGAACCCATACCTCACCTGCACGAACTAGTTGACTTTGACCAAACCCGCACCTGCGAACCCCTTTTTCGCACCTGCGTGTCCGTACCTGCGGTTCCCCGTCCGTAGGTGCGAGACACCAGAACCAGCAATGGTTCAGCTGTTTTCCAAGATCCAAAAATCACCTGTTGAGCATCTGAAACATCCCCGAAGCCCCTGGGACCTCAACCAAACTTACCAACCAGTCCTATTACCTTATCCAAACTTAGTTGAGCCTCCAAAACACATCACATAACAACAAAATCACCAATTATACATGGATTCAAGCCTAAGAACTTATGAAATTTCCAAAATACACAATCGTTGCCTAAACACGTCAAAACTAGTCCGAATGACCTAAAATTTTACACACAGGTCACAAATGACACAACGGACCTACAGCCACTCTCGGAACCATTCCGAGACCGATATCAAAATTACACCTATCGGTCGAAATTGCCGAAATTCTAATTTTCGCTAATTCAAGCCTAATTCTACTACAGACGTCAAAAACACATTTCGGACACGCTCCTAATTCCGAAATCATCCAACGGAGCTAACAGAGTCGACAGAATCCCATTCCGGACCCTTATTCCCACAGTTCCAACTACGGTTCGATTTCTAAAGCTTAAACTCATATGCAGGGACTATGTGTCCAAAAACTCTCCGAATTTCACGACTAATCATTCCGACAAGTCCCATAAGAAGATATGAAGGTAGGGAAAGCATTTATTAGGGGATAGGTGCGCTAACTCTCAAAATGACCGACTTGGTCGTTACAATTTTGCTGTGTAATTTATTCATTATTGGGTTGTAATAATGTAATAATCTCCATAATAAACAGATCTGGGGTTATTAGTAAAAGCTGAGGGGGTTTTATATATCTTTGTTAAAAAAACTCGGGTAGAAATCCTGCCTATAGGTCTATTGTGTTGGTTCCTTATGTGCATGTTACTGTTCATTTAGAGATCCTGCCTATAGGATGTTTTTCTGACTGTTTATGATTCTGAATCTTCATATTTTTGGCATATTAGAGACACTGCCTATAGGTCTTTTGTTAATTCTGCGTTAGAATCCATGTTCATAGGATCTACAAATATTTCCAATGTCAACGTGCATTAGTGATCATGTATATAGGATCATATTTGTATGAATTAATAAACTTTCCTGGTAACTTGTCTAAAATTATGCCCCCATGTAATTAATATAATTCATTCTTATAAGGATTAAAAATCAGTTTCAATTTAGATATCATGCCTATAGGAAATATAAAAATCAGTTTTCTTCAATTTAGACACCACGTCTATAGGAAATAAACAAATCAGTTTCAACACTTAGAAATCATGCCTATATGAGTTAATTAATTCTACAAATTAAGAAGCATGCCTATAGGATCTAAAAAGATAAAACTTGTCTTTATGAGCAATTCGCTTAGAAACCATGTTATAGGTCTATAAGTAACATTTGTAGATGTCATGCCTATAGGATTCTTCTCTGGTTATCACTTAGCCAAACATGTAGGGTTTCTAAGGATTTTGGGCCTAAAACTGTGACATCTTGCTGCCTGAAATGTGCCCATATTCAAAGCTTAATAAAATTAGTAGGCAAGCCAGTAGGTCCCAATGCTCGTTTTAATAAACTAGTTTCTTACATCCTGTTTATGCCCATCTAGATATCCTGCCTATAGGATCCTAAATTAATGAAATTTGTTGATTGAACTGTGTGCATTTGTTGTTACTTGTGGAGGTTAACATGAGCCCTTATTTGCTCCTTACATGATAGTCCTATCTGAATTTTGTTTGTCGCATAGATTTTTCTCATTTTAAACAACATAGGTCAGTCTAGAACTACCTTAAATAGAGGTCCTAAACACCTCCAGGACCATAGGTAAGAGACGGGTAGTGCACGCATAAGGCACGAGTTAGAAACTACTAGAACGCTTAAGTAACAACTGAAAGATAGTAATTGGGTAGTAAAGAAAATGATGACCCGTGCGTTAATACTATGTGTAGCACCCCAACTTGGGGAAAGTTACCAAGTATTTCATGGAAATGATCCTATAGGCTAAAAAACTTAGGACCCTTTTAATTCATGTTTTGAAATAATAGTTGTCTAAATTACTTTATTTTCCTTTAAGACTAATTTGCTTAATTAAGTTCGGCATGGACCCACCGTTGTGGACCTCGAGGGGTACCTAATACTTCCCCTCAAGGTAATTTCGAGCCCTTACCCGATCTCTGGTGATGCAAACAAGTTTCAAGGGTTAACTGCTCTAGGTGCCCTAACGCACCTTAATCCGTTAGGTGGCGACTCTTCAAATCCCATACTACCATCCCAAAAGGAAGGGAGTTGTCCCAAAAAAAACGTCGAAACCCAATTTCGCGCGAAGAAAAGGGGGGCACGAAAAGTATCATAAGTCTTGAAGTAAAACGAGTTATGAAACAAAAGTCGACAAAAGTTGTCGTAACTTATGTTCATAATTTTACTTAAACTTTAGGTCAAATATTACTAAGCTTTTCTCCTAATTTCCTTGGAATTAAAGAGTTATATACCCACCAAATTTAATATCTATCAGTCTAGTTTCCAATGCGCTAAACCGTTTATCAATACGACATCAGAATAGAGAGATATAAACATTGTTGCGAGACTGCACAGGCTGCTAGGTGACAAGTAGGTGTGTCACCTACTTGGTTAAATGAGAGCCCAAAAAGAGGAAATTTCGGGTTGGCCAAATATCCCACTTAAAGGCTTATCTACTGCAATATAAACCTCATTATATATCACAAATAACCAGGCCTAAACCCCTGCAAACTTCCTCTCAAAAATTACCCACAAACCCTAATTGATTTTCTCTCCCTTTCAAGTTCTAATTGGGGGTAAAACCTAGAGTTTGAAGAACCAAGATAAGGAATGAGTTATCCAATAAATAAGGTAAGTTTACTTCTCCCTTTTATCCATTTTTTCTGCTGTAAATTCATGGTAATACGTTCTATACTTGTAAGAACTCACGGGATGGTGATCGGAAGCCGTGAGTTCGAGTTATTCACTTGTAGCGGACTGTTTTGTGTTGCTATTGGGCTGTGTGTTTTACTACTGTTTTGTGGAGTTTTGGAGGAGTAAGGTTGTGTAGAAACACCATATAGGTGTAGGGTGGTGGTCTGGTTATTCGTCGTAACATTTCTGGGTCGTTTGACACTACTATGATGGTCGTTTTGTGTATGAAGAGATTGCGGTGTGTTGGGTTGTTTGGTGATTTTTTTGACTTGTGTGAAGTCATGTATATAGGGGAGGTTCTGTCCGTTTCATCGTAAAATATGTTGTGGTCGATACATAATAGTTACGACGCTTAAACGATAACGATAGTGTCAGATCTCTTATTGTAGATTAAGGAGTTGTGACATTTGAATAGCTTGAGGTTGGGCAGTATATATACAAGGTATGTGAGTCTATCCCTTTCCTTCTTTTTTAAGACTCTGATTGTAAATAATGCAATGAACGAGCTTCCAAAGATACTCTACTCTTAGAAGCTAGCAGTATTTACATTGTTTCCCTTCTTATGGAACAATTGATGTTGAGGTTGCTTCTCTTATTCTTATGTTATCAATGTTATTGGTACTTCTTGATTCTTATAAGATTCTTGATGAAGAGTTAGTCCTAATAACATGTAGGGAGAATATCGACCGAATATGATTCCAATGGGTCCTACATGCATTAGATATATATATATATATATATATATATATATATATATATATATATATATATATATATATATATATATATATATATATATATATATTTTACTCTACCGAGTCGCGCTATAGTCGACCTGGTACGGCACCTATTGTGCAACCACTGATTAGTTGGGTTGTACCGAGCTCCATCTGGCCGGGTACGTTTTATCGAGCCTATTACGGCCGGGTACGATATGATGATGATGTTTCCCACATAGGCGTATGTTTTAAAGGTGTATGTATATATATGTATGTATGTATCACGCATTTCTTGTCAGTAGCCCTCAGAGGTACCCAGATGTTAGAGGTTGTATATACTCTATCCTCGTATACATTACTGTTCTTACTTATGCTTTCGTACCTCACATACTCAGCACTTTATTCGTACTAACGTCCTTTTTATTTGTGGACGGTGCATGTCGTGTTGCAGGTTCTGATAGGCAGGTAGACGCAGATCCCCCACCACAGTAGGCTTCCCAGTTCAGCGGTTATTGGCAAGATCCCTTCTCCGGACTTGCCGTGGTCTTGGTATGCACTTTTGTTATAGATATTATGGGTATGTCGGGGCCTGTTCCGGAAATGTTGCAGCACTTATGCTCCTTTAGAGGCTCATAGACAGGTATCGACTCATGTGTAGTTTGTTATGCCTTGTTGGCTAATTTTTGTTGTATAGTCTTTCGTGGCAGCATTGTAGCTCGTACCTTATATGTAGTTTTTTGGCAGTCCTGTCATCCCATGTTATGTATGTTCATGCCATTATCTTTCATTGTTGATTATTCATGATCCATATCTACCATTTATACTGATCTCGTAGGCCCTTAAAAGATAATAAGGAAGGTTAAATAAAATGTACGTTGGTGCTCGGCAAGTATGGCCCGCGTGCTAGTCATGATCCTCCAGTTTGGGTTGTGACAAGTCAATGTTTCTGGTTTTCTTCTTCGCGTTCGCGAAGCTACTCTCACGAACACCAAGTGAAAGTCGGGCTGGGGGTGGGTTTGTTCAACATGAACGCGAGGCCATGGTCGCAAACGCGGGGCACTAGGGGGTCTTCTCTTCGCGAAGCGACCGGCATCACGCGAACGCTTAGAGTAAATGGAGATGGGACGGGATCTATAGGTTGTTCTATGCGAATGCGAGCCAAGGCTCGCGAACGCGATGGCCAGGGGGGACAGACCATCACGAACGCGTACAAGCTTTTGCGAACGCGTAGGCTTTCTGGGCCGCTACCCTTCACGAACGCGAAGAAGGCCTGCCCAGTGATTTAAAAACATAACTAAAAATGGGATTTTTCCATTCTTTCTAAAATTTCAAAACTAGAAGACCTAGAGGCGATTTTCAAAAGATAATTTCTTCCCCAAAGTGTTGGTAAGTGATTCTAAACCACATTCTTTCAGTTACCCATTGCATTTCACGAATTTTCTATCTAAAATCTAGAGTGTTTATGGTAGAAATTAGGGATTTCGTAAGAATTGGGGGTTTTTGCAAATTTGGGGATTTAGACCTTGATTTGGGGTCGGATTCTAAAACTAATTACATATTCGGGCTCGGGGGTGATAACCTCGAGTTTTGACCAAGCGGGCCCGAGGTCGATTTTTGACTTTTTGGGGGAAAGTTTGGGAAACCTAAAGTTATGTATTGAAATTGATTTCTTTAGCAATATTTGATGTTATTAAGTTAATTATGATTAGATACAAGTGGTTTGGAGGTGGAATCTAGAGGAAAGGCGCTAATTGAGCAGTGAGTGGCATGTGGATCGAGGTAAGTGTTGTGTCTAACCTTGACTTGAGGGTTTAGGAATCCTTGCCTTATTTGCTATATGAAAAATCATGTGAGCGGTGTATATGTGAGGTGATGAGTACATATGTGCCGCCAATTTATCTATTTTTTCCTGTTTCTTTCTGTTCTCTTTATATTGTGTCTTCCCTTCTTTAATTGCTACATGTCTACTTGTAATTTCATGCCTAATTGCTATCTGTTAGATGTTGTGTTCCCCTTGTTGAAGATATTTGTTATTTCGTAGATTCATTGTTCCCTGTTATTTGCGTAAGATGTTCTTATCGGCATTTTTTTGTGATATATTCAAATAATGAAATAATATATAAGGCTTATAAAAGTATTAATCAGAAGTGTGTTTTATCCCATATAAAGGGTTAAAAATTTTAGAGGTAAAATATTTGTTTGCTTATTTAGGACTTTAGAAAGCCGACTTGCATGCATGCCTTTTAGTTTTGTATCTCTTTTGATCATGTACCAAACACATATACATACAGTGAGGAGTTGTGACTAGTGTAAGACATGTTAACTCTACTTGATTTGACACATAGCTGTAAAAGTTGAAGTAGCCATTTAGGAAGACAACAATAAATAAGAATAATAAACATATGGACAAAAATAACAATAATGCACTTTATAAAAGCTTTTAAAGTTGACATTGGTGTTGTTCGTCAAGTGTCTTCTTGGTTTAAGGAGCATGAAAGGTCTACTATCAATACCTCCAGAAAAGAGAAAACACAATTCCATTGGAACACCCCAAATATGAGAAAGAGATTCGGTGTTGCAGATCATCGTGGGGAAAGGATAAGATATGGTGTGACCCTAGAGTATAGGAAGACTTCCTGAGAAGGAATCAACTTTTTTAGCAGCTAAAAACTGGTTTTTTCTATGTACAGATGGTATGTACATGATGGAAGTTGATAGATTTCTAAAACCTGGTGGATACTGGATACTTTCTGGTCCTCCAATTAATTGGAAGGCTTGTTACAAAACCTAGAACAGGACCAAGGAAGAAACCTGAGCAGAAGAGAAATGAAGAGCAAACCGAGATTCTTGGTGGGAGAAGAAATATGCAAAAGGTGATTTTGCAATCTGGAGGAAAAATGTTAATGCGGAATGCAGAAGAAAGTCCGCCAACATATGTCAAACTAGGGACGCCGATGATGTTTGGTGAGTTAATACAGCTCCACCTGATTATGTAATACTTATTACTTCTAGTCTAGAAAACTCTTAAATATTTTACCATTGTGGAAGTCTGAAATTGTAGCTTAATTAAAGAAAGGTTCCAAATTATTGCTTTAACAAGGCCAAATTCCTTTTAACCCTCTCTTTTTCATTGTATAGTTTACTCTAAACTGTTAGATTAGTTAGTGTTTGATGGGACAATTTGAGAAGAGGTTGTTTTTGGCCTCACTGAGAAAAGAAAGAAACGAAGATGTGTTTAAAAGCACTTCTTTGTCTTATATAGTTTGAATATTTTTTAGGGTATTTTGGAAGGAAATTTGAATTTGACTATATTATTATTAGTCAAGATTGGGCACTTGGGTGCTTGGGACACTTGGGCTTTGGGCCAATTAAGTAGCCCGGAATTAATATTTTAGTCACATATTATTTATTTAATTAAAATATTTTTGCCTTTTAATTTTCGAAAACATTTTAACAGCTTTCTTTTAAATTCAAAGGAAGGTGACTATTGGTTTTAAAAAGTGCTTATTATGAAGAGATGAGTCTATTAATTCCAACAGACTCCTAGAGGTATTATAAATATCTATATCTTCTCCAAAACGAAACCATCTGAAAATTTTCATCTCTTTATCTTCTACTTATTTTCTACAACTCACAAATATTCTGTTCTTGTGGAAAATTCGAATTAATTATTGAAACTCGAATTTCGGAGGCTTTATAAAATCTTGGAGGAATTCTGCTATTATCCCTGTAGTAGCTAAGTGAGAAGCTTAAATTCCTTAAGGACAATGATAACACTATTGAAGCCCGATTATTTCATCCAATTAATTTTTCTAACATCAACTGGATATCTACTACTATATGTTCCTGTTGCGTATTAACTTTTATGAACTCTCATTTTCAAATAATACTATGAATTGAAGCATGGTTTCATGAATCAAGGCATGCATCTAAGATAAAGACAATAAAGAGAAGATAAGTATCCCATGGCTTATCAATTATGTAAGATTATGTTTCAAAAGTCAGTGTCGAGACCCAAATTCTAATCTAAATCGTGATGGCGCTCAACACCGATACTAGGCAAGACAACACAATTCATCTAGTAAGTCTCGTTTTTATTTATAAGACCCATTTATAACCATACCTAAATTGCATTCACTCAGCATGTGAAAATAACAAATATCAAAGGTAAATTTAATTGAAATGATCAAAAGAAGCCGGATTTACATAATTACATCCTCAAAAGAATGGTCTACCAATGTGTGTGCCAGGAACTAGTGTCACAAGTATACGGGCATCTAGTAGAATGAACAAAAGAATACATATACCCTACTGTCTGAAATAGAATAGATAGAATAAGCAAAAGGGAAAAGACTTCAACGTGCTGCTGAACGGCATCAAGAGAAGCAACTCACCGTGGAACCTCTGCCTCAGAAATCAAGAACGTGCTCTGGACTGGTAACCAGACGCACCTACCTCAGAACCTGTACAATTAAGTACAGAAGCGTAGCATAAGTACATAAACATTATGTACCTAGTAAGTATCTAGTCTAACCTTGAAGAAGTAGTAACGAGGGGTCAACTTGACACATACTAGGGCCAAACAATATACTTAAGCATGTGACTAAGCATGGATATCAAGGCTAAATAGCAGAAAAATAACAGGAAACCACAAGCATTTCTATAATTATAAAAATACGTAAATCCTTGTCATTCCATTTGACAATTTATATTCCGGGGCATTTAAACAGTCTAAAAATCACGGGAAATTTCCAAACAGATATTATGCGCATATATTGCCGAGGACGTACGGCCCGATCCAACAAAATAATAAATGTGCATTGTCGAAGAGTCGAACAACGCGAATCATAGATGCATCTCTTAACCTGCCGAAGCGAAAGGCCCGCTCCCATGAGAGTATTGGAAGGAATCACTCCGCTCGCGGAATATAATTGCGAAGCAGTCAACATACACATAATATATTTCTCTCCTTCCTAAATTCCTTTAAAAATAATAATTTATTTGAAACTTTCAAATTCTTAGGATCTTGAAATAAATTCCACCCAATACAATTAATGCATGAAGTAAATAAACAGTATTCACAAAGCATGGTGTACACCTAAACTACCCGGACATAACAAGAATAGTCACCACGTACGGATTCTCGTCACCTCGTGCGTACGTAGTCCCTCCATAATTTATTCATATATCATATAAGTTCACCTATGGGGACATTTCCCTCTTACAAGGTTAGAAAGGAGACTTACCTTGTCCGAAGGCTTACTCCCAAACTCAAGAATGCGCTCACGCCCTCAAACTGGAGCCTAACGATCCAAAACTATTCAAATAGGGTAAAAACTAATAAATATAGTCTCAAAAGATCATACTTCCACTATTAGCGTGATTTCCCATTCCAAATAACAAGATTTCTAAAATCCACCATCGGACCCACGTGCCCGGATTTCGAAAAATTTTAAAGAAAATCGTTACTCATAACCTTAGGATCAAGAATATGTGATTTTCACTAGATTCCATAACAAATTTCGTGGTAAAACTTCATTTTCATCAAAACATAGGTTTTCATCTAAACTCTTGATTTTCACTAATCCTTGCATGTTAATCTATCCATAATCTATGTATTTAACTCATGTTGTATAGAAATTACTTACCTCAAATTGTTAGGTGAAAGCCTCCTCCCAAAAGCTCTAAAAATCGGCTAAGTGTAAAAGTGAAATGAAATAAATGGCCTAATTCCCGTTTTTGAAAGTTGTGAACAGGCCTCCGAAGTCGCAAATGCGACAATATCATCGCAAATGCAAACCTGGGCTCTCCTCTGCTGGGTTCGCAAATGCAAACAAAATGTCGCAAATGCGATTGCCGCCCAGCTCATGCTTCTTCCATTTTGTGAAACCTTCATCGAAATTGCGAGTTTACAAATGCGAACAAATCCTCGCATTTGCGAGGCCTGCAACAGCAACCCAGAACACCAGAACAACTGGATTATTTTCACTCCAAACGCACGTCCAAAACTCATCCGAACCCTCGGGACTCCACTCTGAATACTCACACAAGTCCAACAACACTACTTGCTCGCGCGATTAGAACACCAAAATAATATCAAAAACTAAGAATTACACCCTAAAATCATTTGGATCAAACCTAAGAACTTTAAGTTCTTCAATCTACTTCCAACATGCAGAAACGTACTTATACTACTCGGATTGATACCAAATTTTGCGTGCAAGTCATAAATGACATTATGGAACTTTTCCCAGTCTCAAAATTCCGTTTGGAGCTCGATATCCTCAAAACACATTCCAAACCTCAATTATAGAACTTCAAGAATCTTAGTTCGCTATTTGGCGCCGAACCGCTCCCGGGTCATCCAAAACTCGTTCCGAACATACACTCAAGTCCGAAATCGACATACGAACCTATTGGAACCTTCAAATCCCAATTCTGACGTCGTTTACTCAAAATGTTGACCGGAGTCAAACTTGTCCTTCTAAGCCAACCTTAAAGAACCAAGTGTTCCGATTCCAACCCAAACCCTTCCAAATCCCGTACCAACCATTCCCGCAAGTCATAAATCAATAAAAGAAAGTACGGAAAGTCTTATTTAGGAATACGGGGTTCTAGGAAGCAAAACGACTGATCGAGTCGTTACCATTAGGGTATATGTTTCTTGGCAAGCTCTACACAAGCAGCCTGTTGGTAAGCAATTAACTAAGGAAAAACTTCAGGCCTGTGCCGAAGGTCATAAAAATTTGTATATGAGTGCTTGATATTATCTGTTAAATGAAGCTTGTGATTTATCTGCCATAACTGCTCTAATATATGGTGGTGAAATTTCTCTCTTAACTGCTTTAATTGCCCATAACCCAGAAAACAGTAATAGAGGAAATCTTTAACATGTTTGAAGTTGTGTATCTGGTCGTAAATCTAAAATCCTTTTTCGCTCTTTAGCCCTTTAATATTGCTTTGGTCAAGGTGGATAATGTAGAATAATTGTCCATGAAAGGAATGGTGAACAACATTGCAAGAGCTATTGCAGTAAAGAATGCACAGTTCTTCTCCTTACTTCTTGGGTATATATAACATTTGTGAGTTCTCTTTTGTCACTGATAAATCGGTGGCGGTTCTAGGATTTTAAGTGGTGTTGTCACGATCCAAAATTTATCAAGGTTGTGATGGCGCCGGACACTATCGTCAGGCAATCCAATCATTAAATTAGTTGAAATAAATTCATGTTTTAACATTTTTGAAATTATTACCTTTAACTTATTACGTAATAACTAAACAAAAATCCGTTAAGTAAATACGATAGTTTAATATTCCATTTTTATAAAATACATCCCATATACATCCCAAAACCCGGTGTCACAAGTGCATGAGAAAATTCTAAGAATTTCACAAATACTACAAAGCTTGTCCGAAATACAAATTGGACAAGGAATTTAAAATGAACATAAATACAACATGAGGGAGATTATGTCAGCTGCGGATTGCCTCCGGATGATGCAGCTCGCCTAAGTCTCCAAACTAACCTCATCGCTATGACAGTACATGTGCAATAAAAATGCACATCAAGTGTAGCATGAGTACGAAAATAACGTGTACTCAGTAAGTATCCCGCCTAACCTCAGAGAGGTAGTGACGAGATGTCGAATTAGACACTTGCTAGAAGTCAATTTAGTATAATTGAGTGAGACACTAAGCATGAATGTCATAGGCAATTTATTTAAATATCAGGGATAAGGAATATCAATTCTTCTCATATTTAACACTTTAACACCTTCGTTATTTCAGTTGACAATTTAAATAATCAGGGAAAAGAACATCAGACTTATTTCACATTTTACACATCAATTCTTCTTCTTTTTAACTGGAAATTAAGGATTTTCTTAGGCCGATAAACATGTATAAATCACAAGAAATACGCATTAATTATCATGCGCAAGAAATACCGAGGGTCGAACGGCACGGACCAACAATAATAAATTGTGTACTGCCGAAGGGTCGAACGACTCGAACCATAGATGCATCTATTTTTTTCCCCGCTCGCGAATCGATCATGCGACTCGGTCAACATAATAATAATAAGGCTAGCCTGCTCGCGAATCATACCTGCGACTCAGGTGCTCATATGTACACGTATTCACATAATAAATCCACATTTTTATCAAGAAAACAACTTTTCAAGAAAATGAAATAACCCTTCTTAAAGGAACACGAAAAATAGCATTTAAATCTTTGTTTTGAAACTCATTTGCCAAGTTTAATAATATTCAATAATATAACCTTATCAGGAACACAATTATCCACGGAGGAATCAATTCTCTTTCTAGGTGATTAAGAAAATGAACTCTAGTCTTCTTAGGGATTCAATTTATTATTTCGATCATATTAGCGGTCGAATATTACTGGCAAGATCACAAGTTCAACAAGTAAGGCATGCTAGTGGGTCCTAGACTACCCGGACATGGCATAATAGTAGCTATGTACGGACTCCCTCACCTCATGCGTACGTAGCCCCCGCAGATAGTAGCACATACTTAATTAGTTCACCTAGGGGGACAATTCCCCCTCACAAAGTTAGGAAGAAGACTTACCTCGCTCTGAAATTCCATAACCGGCTTCCAAGCCCTTCCGACGACTCCAATGGACGCACAACGCCCCAAAACTATCCAAATAACGACAAACCAATGAAAATATACTCTAATATTTGCAACAATTCAAATTGTATAAATTCCCAACTCCGCTCAAGGAATTGACCAAAATACCATCAGGCCCACGTGCCCGGATTCCGAAATTTCTCGAAGATAAACTCTACCCATAGCCTTACTAGCTCAAATATACAATTTACTCTAAATTCCATGCTCAAATTCGGGATAAAAATCTAAAATAAAATTTCTAGGTTTTTCCTCCAAAAATCCCAATTTTCCACAATCTTTCATGTTCAAATCCATGCATATACCTTGTATTTAACTTGAGATGAGTTGGAATAACTTAACTTGAGATGCTTGACGGATATCTCCTCTTGAAACTCCTCAAAATCGCCCCAACCATGAGAAATATGAGAGAAATGGCCAAAATCTCGGTTTAAAACAATACACTGCCCAGACCCTCTCACTTCGCGATCGCGGAAATACCATCGCTATCACGAAGTCCAACAATCAGCTGCCCCAAGACTTCCTCTTCGCGTTCGCATAAGCCAAACGGCCCTGGCCCCCAGCTCCCTTTCCTTCTACGTGTTTGCGTGCAAAGACCCGCGTTCGCGTAGTTACCTCACACCAAGCTTCCGCATTCGCACTCCCTTTCCTACGTTCGCGAAAGCCAAACCAGCAACCCTCAAATTTTCCTTCTTCACGATTGCAGACAAGGGACCGCGATCGCGAAGCACACCAGATACACCAGAAGACAGCAGCAGCAAAACAGAGAAACATGGTCCGGATTCACCCCGAAACACACCCGAGGCCCCCGGGACCCCGTCCAATCACACGACTCAGTCCCATAACATCCCACGGACTTGATCGAGGCCTCAAATCACATCAAACAACGCCGAAATCACGAATCACACTAAAATTCAAACTTTATGAACTTTGAAATTTCAAACTTCCACCTCTGATGCTGAAACCTATCAAATCACGTTCGATTGATCCCAAATTTTGCACACAAGTCATATTCGACATTACGGACCTGATACAAC
The DNA here is from genome assembly GCA_005239505.1 of Nicotiana paniculata. Classification (NCBI taxonomy): domain Eukaryota; kingdom Viridiplantae; phylum Streptophyta; class Magnoliopsida; order Solanales; family Solanaceae; genus Nicotiana; species Nicotiana paniculata. The sequence goes on along the minus strand of ML339724.1, from coordinate 15,323 downwards.
TTCCGGAATCACATTCCAACCCCAATATCAAAATTTCCACTTCCGATCGGATTTCTCAAAAACCTTCAAATTTCTATCTTTAGCCAAATGACTTCAAAATAACCTACGGACATCCGAATTCACTTCCGATCGCGCTCCCAACTTCAGAATCACCATATGGAGCTATTCCCAGACTCGGAATCCCAAATAGACATCAATAGCACTGAAATGCACTTCAAGCCAAACTTAGGAAATTCTTCAAAATGCTGATTTCCACAATATACGCTGAAACGCTCCTGGGTTATCCAAAGCCCGATCCGGACATACGTCCAAGTCCGAAATCATCATACGAACCTGTTGGAACCTTCAGATCTTGATTCTGAGGTCGTTTACTCAGAATCCCAATATTAGTCAATTTCTCCAACTTAAAGCTTCCGAAATGAGAATTTTCTTTCCAAATTAACTCTAAACTTCCCGAAATTCAATCCCGACCACACCTAAAAGTCATAGTACCAGAAACGGAAATGCTCATGACCTCAAACTGATGAACGACGTGCTAGAGCTCAAAACGACCGGTTGGGTCGCTACAGGTGCACTGTTGTGAAGAGGTGGATCTAAAATTTATATTTTACAGGTTTAACTTTAGTCTCTTACCATGAACTACTACATTTTTGAAATTGTAGTATCAAAATTATATTTTTTTGAAATTTTAGTAATTTTCACACACACACACACACACACACACACAATATATATATATATATATATATATAGCCAACAAATAAGAACGTTCAGAATGGGATTTGAACCGAGAATTTTACTTATAGAGGTACACCCAATAATAATTGCATCATAGGAGTCTTTGAGCATGGGTTCACGAACATATATTTAAGTAATTTTGAAAAACTATAATATTATTATATATGGTTTAGGAAGAACTACATGGGTTCACGTGGACCCATTTACCTCAACCCGGATAACTATCCTTGAAATGACAGAATAACTTAAGTTTTCAGACAGAGTATGCATGTATTTCATGCACCCTGATTGCCGAACAGAGGAGGCTGAAAGGTAGGGCGAAAGAAGCCATTGCCTTAGGCCCACAAACAGAGGCCCCAAAAATACGAGGTAGTACTATATTATTATTATAGATAGAGTTTTATTTAAGGTAAATGTCTATATTTTAGAGAGATCTTATGGATTTTACTTGGTGGCGAAGTCACTTTTTTCCTATAAATAGAGGGGTCTTACCCCAATGTAAATCATCCCAAAATTCAATAAGAATTCCCTCTCTCTTTCTCTGCAATATTTTTCTTCTTCTTTTATTATTTTATTTCACGTTATCAGCATGAGACTCTACCGTCTCAAGAAGCTCTTTGAGAAGATTAAGATATAACTTTTCTCTTCTTTTTAATTATGGCTGACATTATGAAAAGAAAGTTCACTGCCCTTGAAATTTCGGGCAAGAACTATATGACATGGGTGTTGATGTTGAAATCCATTTAGATGCAATGGGTCTTGGAGACGTCATTAAAGATAAAAATAACGCATCTACCCAAGATTGTGCTAAGCCCTTGATTTTCTTGCGCTATCACCTTGATGAAGGGTTGAAAATAGAATATCTCACAGTCAAAGATCCACTTGTTTTGTGGAATGGCTTAAAGAAAATATATGACACTTTAAAGTTGGTCAGTCTTCCACAAGCACGATATGATTTGGCTCATCTGAGACTCCAAGATTTTAAGTCTGTTTCTGCATATAATTCCGCGATGTTCGGAATTACTTCTAAATTGAAACTCTGTGGAGATACTATCACTGACTATGATATGCTTGAAAAAATGTTCACAACGTTTCATGCCTCTAATATGGTCTTGCAACAACAATACCGAGAGAAAGGTTTCAAGAAGTACTCTGAGTTGATTTCTCTTCTCGTGGATGAACGAAATAACAACTTGCTCATGAGAAATCACGAAAATCGACCATCTGGGTCTACACCATTGCCTGAAGCAGATGAGGTGTATTCTCATTATGCTAAGCGTGAAAAAGGTCGTGGCACTATTCATGGACGTGGTTGTGGTCGTTGTCATGGCCGTGGCCGTAGCCATGGACAGGAAGAAATTTTCTTGGTGTTAATCACCCCCCAAAGAAAAATAACCACCAAAAGTGGAAAGGGGAATATGAGAAGCCAAAGGCAAATGGTTCAGAAACTGAATGCTATTGTTGCGGTGAAAAAGGGCATTGGGCAAATATTTGTCGTACACCAAGACAATTGGTTGAGCTTTATCAAGCATCTCTAAAGAATAAAGACCAGAAGCTAATTTTGTCTATGACAATGAATTTGACATCACCAACTTAGATGTAGCATACTTCTGTGACCACCTGATGCGAAAATAAATCACTTGATCGGTGATGGATGTGTGGTTAAATATGATTGAGTAGTTTGATTTTTTTTTTGCCTATTCATAATAATTAATGAATAATATCATGTAATCATAGTTCTTTATATGAGTAGTAGTCATTAATATCAATTAGTATTATTTGTTTTATAAAATAGTGTTAGTTTATTTTGATAAATAATTCTATAATTACTATTTCGTTATAATACAATATTTTCTTGCACTTTCTACATTTCAATTCGATACGTAACGGCAGTAGCTGAGACTTCCATTATTTCCTTTAATGTACATTTCAATTCGAATGTGATGTTCTAGTTTTTTTTTAATGATAAATATCATTTTGCATTTATTATTATTTCAAATTTATTAAAATTGCATATTTATTTGTATATTTCTTTTGTATGTCAAATAAGGGGAAGCAAATATGGATATCTCTCAAAGAAAACTTATATCAAAGTTCAATTGTAAAAATATTTGTTTAATTGATTCATGTTCGATGCATACAATATTCAAAGAGAAGAAATATTTCTCTCATTTAAGTATGTGTAAGGCCACTACGATTTCTGATAGTAGTAATTTAATTGAAGGCTCTGGAAGAGCTACTATAACTCTATCTAAGGGAACAATACTTATCATAGAGAATGCAATGTTCTCCTCCAAGTCCAAGAGAAACTTGTTGAGTTTTAAAGCCGAAATGAATATCATATTGAGACAAGATGCGAATAATCTTGAATATCTCATCATTACCAAGAATGTATATGGCCAGAAAAGGGAAATTGAAAAATTCTTATCTTTATCTTGTGGCCTGTACTGGACAAGAATTAGTGCAATTGAGGCACATTATACTGTAAACCAAAAGGTTACCGATTCCAATACATTTGTACTTTGGCATGATTGATTGGGACATCCTGGATCAATTATGATGAGACGAATTATAGAAACTTAAATGGGCATCCATTAAAGAATTTAAAGATTCTTTTAAATAATAAATTTTCTTGCACTTCTTGTTATCAAGCCAAGTTAATTATTAGACCATCACCAACAAAGGTTGGGATTGAGTCCCCTTCGTTTTTGGAACGTATACAAGGGGAAATTTCTGGACCTATTCACCGACCTAGTGGATCGTTTAGATATTTTATAGTCTTAATAAATGCATCATCTAGATGGTCTCATGTGTACCTATTGTCATCTCCCAACCTGGCGTTTACAAAATTAATGGCACAAATATTTTAATTACGGGCACAATTTTCTGATAATCCAATTAAGTCTATTAGACTTGATAATGCTGCTGAGTTTTCATCCCAAGCATTTAATGATTATTGCTTATCAATTGGAATAAAAGTGGAACATTCTGTAACTCATGTTCACACTCAAAATGTCCTTGCAGAGTCTTTAATTAAATGTCTGCAATTGATAGCAAGACCGTTACTCGTGAAAACGAGGTTGCCCACTTCTGTTTGGGGTCACACCATTTTGCATGCAACAATGCTAGTTCGTCTCAGACCGATAAATTATCATAAATATCCCCCGTTGCAATTAGTTTTATATGAACCTAATATTTTCCATTTAAGAATTTTTTGATGTGCAGCATATGTCCCTGTAGCACCGCCATATCGCACCAAAATGGGTCCCCAAAGAAGGTTAGGAATATATGTTGGGTTTGAATCGCCCTCCATTATTCGCTACGTCGAAACATTAACGGGGATTTGTTCAGTGCACGATTTGCAGACTGTCGATTCGATGAGACACTTTTCCAAAATTAGGGAGAGAAATTGGTGAAGCTAAATGGAAAATTTTTGTGGAAAAACTCATCATTATCTCATCTTGATCCACGTGCCTCTATTTGTGAAAAAGAGGTGCAAAAGATTATTCATTTGCAGAAAATAGCAAATCAAATGCCAGATGCATTTACGGATCTGAAAAGGATAATGAAATCACATATCCCTACAAAGAATGTTCCAATCCGTATTGATATCCCTATTGGAAAATCTTCTAATGTCATAAATAATGAGTCAAAAGCACGCCTAAAACGTGGCAGATCATTGGGTTCTAAGGATCGAAATCCTAGAAAAAGGAAAACAAATAAGCAAAATGACACTGTGAAAGAGTCTCATAAAGAAATCCATGATTTAACAAATTCAGAGATTCATGAGGAAACCACTAAGCCCGATACTCAAGAAAATAAGGAACTATCAATAAATCCAATCGATATTGAGACAAATTTGAATCGAGTGAATATAGTGGTGGATTATGTTTTACATATAATGTTGAATCTAGCATTATGCAAGATAGTGAGGCTCTTGAACCTCAATCTATTGGAGAATGTTGACAAAGACGTGATTGGTCAAAATGGCAAGAAGCAATCCAATCAGAGTTGAATTCGCTTGTGAAACGTGAAGTTTTTGGGCTTGTAATCCAAACACCAAATGGTGTTAATCCTGTTGGCTATAAATGGGTATTTGTACGCAAGAGGAATGAGAAATATAGGGTACAAAGATATAAGGCACGCCTTATTGCACAAGGATTTTCACAAAGGCCTGGTGTCGATTATGAAGAGACATATTCACCCGTTATGGATGTTATAACGTTTCGTTATCTCATTAGTATTGTTGTCCATGAAAATCTTGACATGCATTTAATGGATGTGGTTATAGACTACCTTTATGGCTCACTTGATAATGAGATATACGAAAAATCTTGAGGGATTTAAAATATCTAACACACATAATTCAAAGTCCCGAGAAATATTTTCAATCAAATTGCAAAGATCTTTGTATGGTCTAAAGCAAGCAGGACGTATATGGTATAATCGTCTTAGTGAGTATTTATTAAAGTAAGGTTATATAATGATGTCATTTGTCCATGTATTTTTATAAATAAAACAACATAGGAATTTTTTTTACTTGTCGTATATATCGATGACATAAACCTTATTGAAACTCTTATAGAACTCCAAAAGGCAATTGATTATTTAAAGAAAGAATTCGAGATGAAAGGTCTCGGAAAGACAAAATTATGTCTCGGACTGCAAATTCAAAATATGGAAAACAGAGTTTTTGTTCATCAATCTGCCTAATAGAAAAGGTATTAAAATGGTTTTACATGGATGGAGCACATCCATTAAGTACTCTGATGGTTGTTCGATCACTTTATGTGAATAAGGATCCATTCCGCCCTCAAGAAAAGAATGAAGAGCTACTTGGTCCTGAAGTACTATATCTTATTTCAATTGGTGCACTAATGTATCTTGCTAATAGTACAAGGCTTGACATAACTTTTTCAGTTAATGTCTTAGCAAGATATAGCTCTACTCCTAAAAGGAAACATTGTAATGGAATCAAACACATATTGCGGTATCTAAAAGGGACTACCGATATGGGCTTATTTATGGCAATAATTGCAGTCCCGATCTTGTTAGTTATACCGATGCTGCGTATTTATCCGATCCACACAAGGCTCGATCTCAAACAGGTTATGTGTTTACCTGTGGAGGCACTGCCATATCTTGGTGATCGATTAAGCAATCAATTGTGGCTACTTCATCTAATCATGCTGAAATAATTGCTATTCATGAAGCAAGTCGAGAATGTGTGTGGTTGAGGTCTATAATACATCTTATTCGAGACAAATGTGGTTTGAAGTGTGAAAAATTGCCCACGATTTTGCATGAAGATAATACAGCATGCATAGCCCAATTGAAGGGAGGATTCATAAAATGAGATAGGACAAAGCTCATTTCACCAAAGTTATTTTTCATACGTGATCTTCAAAAGAATGGAGATATCAATGTGCAACAGATTCGTTCTAGTGATAATATGGCTGATTTGTTCACAAAATCTCTACCGACGTCAACCTTCAAAAAGCTAGTGTACAAGATCGGGATGAGAAGGCTCAAGTATGTGAATTGATGCTCTCATCAGGGGGAGTTAATGCGCGTTGCACTCTTTTTTCCTTACAAGATTTTGTCCCACGGGATTTTCCTTGCAAGGATTTTAACGAGGCAACCAAAAGGCGTAATGTTAGATATGTGTATTCTTTTTCCTTTACTAGAAATTTTCTCACTGAATTTTATTTTAGTTAAGGCTTTAACGAGGCACATTATTTGTTGAATAGACATTCAAAAGGAATGTTATAAATAGAGTTTTATTTAAGGTGAATGTCTATCTTTTAGAGAGTTTTACTTTGTGGCTAAGTCATTTTTCCCATATAAATAAAGGGGTCTTACCCCATTGTAAATCATCCCAAAATTCAATAAGAATTCTCTTTCTCTCTTTCTCTGCAATATTGTTCTTCTTCTTTTATTGTTTTATTTCAATTATTATTATATATAACAGATAATTTATGTAATTATTATATTTTTATTTTAGGCTACCAATACGTGTGAATTTGAAGACATACTCCTACAAATGGACCGCACTCCTCGACCTTAAGGGTCGATCATTCTTTGAGAAGGAGTTAAAGTCTTGAATAAGGTCAGTGAAATCACAGCAGGTATGAGATGGGAAACAAAGTAACATTGATTAGTGCCTGAGAAAACTCAGGTTGCCGTCAAACAATACAGTGTTGCTGGAGGAGCAATTTTTTAAGTCGTTTATGCTGGCTACTAGTTAAATATTACAGTATTAGTGATTCCTATATTGAACTGTGACCAAAACCATTGTTAGTTTAATATAGTTACACATCTCTTATTGTAGCACCAAATTCTGCTTTCATTAAGCCTATGAACAAGTACACTTGATATTTTATTTTGGAAAAATTACATTGTATAGCCACTCTTAAAATAATAGTCGAAAATGTATATTTTTTTATATATATAAAGAGAGAGAGAGAGGCACATTATACATGTTATATATAAAAATTATACAAATTTTATACACTTTATCGGCTACCAAATATAAATAGTTTCTGACGGGGGGCTAAAAGTGAAAAAATCCGTATTATTTTTATCGGCATTTTGATTAGGAGTTGAGCAGATTCATTTGTCAGCACCTTCCAATTGATATTCATGGGCTTATTCTAGCACTGGAACGTGAATAGTAACCATTAGGGCCGTTAAATGGGAAACTTACACAAATATCCTAAATAAATCTCAACTTACCAACATCTAATCATAGACTTATCAAACTTAGCCAACAAAAATTGAAAAACCAAATAAATAGGGTTCTTTCTCTCAAAAAATCACAAGCAAAAATCACCTTCCATATTTTTAAGCGTGATTAGCAACATTCGATGCAAGACGGAAAGGAAATTTCATGGATGAGATATCAAATAAGGTGATGAAATACAAAAAATATATATATAATATTCCAAAAGACTAAGCAAAAAAGGAACTTTTTCAATGGGTATAGTTGAAATTCATTGAAAATATATAGATAAGTCAATATACAAAATTTAAGGAAGATTGGAGGTGATTTGTACTGGTTTTAGATCAAAATTCATAATTACATCGAGTTCAAAAATTCTTCTGCGACACATGTATCACGCATGTATCTCACACACAGGTATACATGGATATACATGTGATATACAATTGATACAAATATGATACATATGTGATAAATAAATGATACACAGTGTGATACGCGTAATATTTCATGTTCAGCTTTGTACTTCAAATTTTCAATTCTAACCACCTCAAAACATCACCAAATCATCCCAAAACTGAGATTCAAGCTCCTTAAGTTGTACTCAATCTATTCCAATAAAACTCACTCAAAACAAAGCAAAAAATTGATATTGTTTTTTGCTACAAATAGCTAATTGGCTAATATTAGTAATATTTTATGAATTGGCTAATTTTTGTAATGAGCTACTTATAAATGGACATAGCTGGTAGTTTCCCTTATTTGGCCAAGCCCAAATAACCTGCCTAGCCCGCTCAATGTTGGGTTGGTTATTGACTTGTCTATTTATTGAACTCAACCCATTTTGACCCAACTCATCTTAACTCATTTAAAGTTGGGCTAGTTTTTAGCCCAAATTAATTCATAAGTAACTTTGCCAAAATATCTTAGAAAAGAAAAAAAAAAAATATATATATATATATATATATATATATATATTTATATCTATATATAACCATAACAAAATAAAAAAAAAGTCTTATTTGGAAATTATTCAAATCACAAAAAAACAACACATACTAAGTAAAACTTGATAAGGGTGGGGCGGGTTGGGTAGTGACCCAAATTTTAGCCTATCTTGACCCAGACCGTCTTATTAATGACCTGCCCAATTATTGACTTAACCTGTTTTGACACGTCCAAAATCGGCTCTACCTGCCCGTTTGACATCCCTAGTAATCATTATATAATCAGAGGCGGATTCAGGATTCAAAGTTTATGGGTTCAACTTTAAGTTTTTTAGCATTGAACCCAATTATATTTTTAAAATCGTGGGTTCAGATCTATTATTTGTTGAACTTTTACACATAAACTTATATTTCGCATCAAAACTTATGAGTTCAGTTGAACCCGATTTTTTTACCTTGCATCCGCCCCTATATATAATAGCAATAATAATTGGTAAGTTATGATAGAAAGGAGGTGCTAGTTTTGGGAATAGAAGAATATTTGAGTTGTTACAGATTCAAGCATGGCCATTAAACGGAGGATATGGTGCAATGGTTGGAATTTCTTCGCCTTTACCCATAAGTCGTCGGTTCGATGAATGGAGGACCTCTTGTTTATAGGGCTTTTAATGTCTTTAGTTGGTTTATGTGTGCAAATTCAAGTTAATCGGATAAGTGAATTATGATAATATATACATATATTTATATATATGCCTGATGATAAAATAAAGTAAAAACATATTTCAAGCATGCAACTAAAATGAAGGATCAAACATTATGAATGCATGGCATAAGATTGGGTAAAAATTGTGTGGGATAGCCGCTTTTTAAAGTGGTATTTATTTTTTATCCAGCATTTTTAGTGCTGAGCAAAAGTAGCCAATACTTTATTAAAATTAATATGAAAAGACAGTGTTACTCTTTCCTTCCCAAACGGATATACGTCGATGCATTCATTTCATCCCTTGTCTGCTAAGTCTGTTAAAGATTTGGTTGATGAATACTTGGTCGAAAATACTCCCGACTCCTCCACTTCTTCTACTTTTTTTCCTGGTCTCAAAAAATTGATGGGATTTTCACAAGATGATAATTAATATTAGAACCCATTTCAGTTCTTGTTGTTGATTTTAGCTAATTCTTTGTTGTATTTTGAAGATTTTATCTAAAGTACCAACACCCAATCACCACATCGCACTGTTCTTTTCAACAGTATGAAGAAATTGAATGAAATATGACTGCGACTGTGAGCTGATCCAAAGATTTAGTATATAATCTGAATTGATACAACAGATTAATATAATCCAAAGGCGGATTCATGATATAAAATTGAAGTTAAGGACATGTAGCCCTGAAATTACGTTCAAAAGTTAAGGACATGTAGTCCTAAAGTTCTGAGTTCAAAAGTTAAGGACATGTAGCCCTGAAGTCCTGAACTTAGAGTTTCAAGTTCAAAAGTTAAGGACATGTAGTCTTGAAGTTTTGAACTTAGAGTTCCAAGTTCAAAAGTTAAGGACATGTAGTCCTGAAGTTCTGAAGTTAAGGACATGTAGTCCTGAAGTTAAGTTCAAAGGTTAAGGACATGTAGTCCTTAAGTCAAAAGTTAAGGACATGTAGTCCTTAAGTCCTGAACTTAGAGTTCCAAGTTCAAAAGTTAAGGACATGAGCAGAAGGGTATTTTCGTCCGGACAGTTAAAGTTTATTAAAGTAGTGGCTAAAGACTAAAGATATTTTAAATAGTGGCTTAAAAGTAAATACATGTGTTATTAATGGCTAACCGTGCACTTCCCCCTAAGATTAGTGGGTGATGTTTGGCCATAATAATATGCTTTTAGTACATTACTCGCCCTATATTTTGTTGGTTTAATGATTAATTATGCGAGATTGAGCTAAATTATGTTATTTTACGTGTAGGAGCATTAGAAGACAAAGACGAGTGAAGGTTACACAAAAAGAGGACGAAAAGTTTCTGCGAGGTCTATAGCCAGGTAGACCGTGCTATAAGCCTGGCTTCGCAAGGTCTATAGCCCGGTAATTAAAAGTCGTGGGTTAAAAGTCTCCAATCCGGATTTAGACTCAAGGACGTCAACCCTAACCTATAAATACTCCATAAACATGTCTAAGAGAGGGCTACGTTTTTAGAGAAGATTCGACCAAAAGGAAGACGTTTCGAGAGGGTATTCAACCTAAGGAGGCAAGAACATACTAGGTGCAAGACAGAGAATTCTTCTATGAGTTTTTCGCTTCCTTCTTTCTATTTTCATTATTGGGCATGAATTCTAGTATTGTAGTTTTGCATACTATTATAAATAGCTAATTTGTAATCTAGGGTTTTGATGAAACTTTTTGTAGGATGCCTTTTTGTTATGTTTTTATATAATTAAGTCGTTGGATTTCTCCTACTTGTTCAACTATGTGTTTATTGTTGTTGATAGAATGTCCATCAATTGAATGCGCCTATTTAGTATGTATTGCTTGGAAAATGGTACATATTTAGATAGTATTTGAACAATATCGCTCCTAACGTATGTGAGGAATGAGGGTTTAAAGGTGGGATTAGGAATAACGAAACCTTGGTGCAATCATAGTGAGCGGTAAATTAGTTCCAGCTAGCGTAGTTCGGAAGAATATGTCTAGTAAATTATGGTGGAAGAGAATTACGACACTCGAAGTACTCACGGTCGATAGAGAATACTTAGGCGAAATTATATAAAGCGTAGCGGGAAGGATTCTGACAGTTGAGGAAATCACAACTCTAGACCTCCTTAGGCTTGTCTCCAGTTTCATCTTTGTTAGTTGATAATTTATTGCTTTATAATATTTGTTAGTTAATTAGTCGAAATAAAAATCAAATCTTTATAACTTGGAAATTATTTGAATTTGTGTTTCTTTGCGATATTGAACAACTGTAACTAAACCTTAATTCTCTGTGAAATTTGACTCCGGACTCTTAAATCGAATTATATTTATAACGACCATTTATTCTTTTTAAAACTATAATTAAGCGTGATTAGTGGACGACAACCCGCTTTCATTAAGCTTCCATACGGACAGAATAATACTCAGAAAGTATAAGAATAATAACTTCATAGGTAAACAATACTATACTAGTGGTACACGCTACAAGCTAAAGACAAAGTATATTTACTGCTATTCTATTGAAAGTAGAGATACTAGGCCATCTCTAACCTTTACTCTTATTTTGGGATAATTTACTCCAATTATTTTCTAATTTCTTTCCCAAAAAAAAATTTTTTTTTATATTCTTCTCTCTCTTCTATATTATATTATTATCTTTCGTTTCAATTTTTATTTTTTAAATTCCATCTTTTATTTTCATTAATTTGTAATTTTCATTAAAACAATTACATAAAATTTTAAATAATATAATCTGTAGAATTATTATAGATTAACTAATAATTCAAATAAAAGTAAAATCGTTGTGATACAAGATTAATTAAATACATATGCTATTGGTGTACCTGGAAACGACATACCTCCCTACTAAGTTATTATGCTATTTACCGTAGTTTAAATCTTTATGTATTTTAATTTAACGTATTTTCAATTTTCATGTATTTCCAATTTTAATGTATTTTCAATTTTCACTTTTCAATTTTAGAAACATCTAATATTTTATATTTGCACCATTCATTTTTTGAGATGATTATATATTTTTTGTACAATTATAACTTATAATAAAATTAACTTACAATTTTACATAAAAATAATAAATGCACGAAAATTAATTTATCAAAATTATACGCCAAAGTTAAGATGTAAATTAATATTAAAGATATTACACAAACATAATTAGGTATATGTAAAAAGATAAATTAAAAGAGTTAAATAATAAAATATGCATGAATAGTAACGAGGGAGATGAATAGTGTACCCCATATTTGAGGGAACACTATTCATCCCTCATTTTGGGGGCAAAAATAGGGAGAGTTGGAGCTTCTTTTTGGCAAAAATTTCCCCGTTATGGAAAAATGGGGGAGGGTTGAAAATGGCGTTCGTTTATTATGGACGGTACAAATATTGAAGTAAAATCAGCTTAGGGCAAGCATAAATTAAAATTCATAGACTATGTGCAGTTAAATGTACGTGCAGCCCCTCGATTGTGTACCAACCTTCAATTCCGATAATCAATTAAGAGGAACCCTGTAGCTTATGCTTCTTGATCTAGTGCACATACCTGGCCTAAATGAGTCATTCTTCGTAAACCTATAAGTGGTAGACAAACGGACAACTCCCCACCTAAGTTTTGATTTTCATAACATGGATTTGAGAGTTTCAATCCAAAAGCTTTCTTGCTTCTTTTTCCACAAAAGAGAATAACTGCATTAACTACGTAGGCAATCAAATGACACCGTACAGATAAATAGATCAAAATATTTGATGAACAATGCATCTCAATACGCAATGGATTACCCCATGTGTTCTTCTTGTCAATAATTCCAAGTTCGGGAACCCCCTATACGCAATGGATTAGATGCCAAGAAAAGAAAGTATTGTGGCAAATTTTAATTATTTGATGTATATTATAAATACATTATATTATGGATGCTCATTTAGTACTTCATTACGAATATTCTGAAAAAACTTATCTATATGGGACTCCGCCATAAATATGTTTATCTATTTAGAAAAAGAAAGTCTGTACATCTGACGTGCTTCCTGAAGAAGGTTATTCATATGGGACTCCGCCGTAAATATGTTTATTTATATAGTACTGGAAATAAGCCTCCTGAAGAAGCTTATTCTTTCAGTACTCTGTTATGGATAAATATTACTCCCAGTTAGAAGATTTTCTATATCTAGTACGATGAGCTTATCCTTTCGGTACTCCGTTATGGATAAATTTTTTTTCCAGTAAAAGATTACCTTTATCTGGTACAATAACAACTTACAAGCAGTTTGCAGTAGCAGCTTACACAACAGCTTCATTTCTTCTATAAATGGAGAAGATTTCAGTTCATTATGTACATCAGTTTAAAATTGAATAATATATCAGTTTCTCCCTATACTTGTCATTACCTTACGGTCTTTCTTTTATAACAATGTAGAGTAAAACTACACTATATATTAATTGATAATAATGAGTACAAATTTAAAATAAATAATTTCTTTTATTTAATTGTTTAATTAAACACGAATTTTTTTGAAGACAGGCGGATTTTGACACATAAGCTAAATATTTAACAAACCAAAAGTAAAAGTACTTCAAGAGCATATCATTAAGAGCAAAATGAAAATATAAAAATTTTGGTGAGAGTTGGATTTGATAAATGAACCGAGTGTATCATGTGTGATTATGGCTAGACCTTTCAAATGAACCGGGTCGACCCACAAATCGGCCCACATAATCCATTAAAATTGACCCTTTAACCGGTTCATGACCCACAAAATCCTAACCGGACCAATCCATTAATTTAAGGGATCTGGGCCGGACTATAATATTTTGGCCCACTAAATCGGACTGGACCCTAACCGGTAGCTGACCCACAAGTCAACCGGCCCCGACCAGCTCTCATATATATATATATATAGACAAGTGGTAAAAATTGAATGCAAACATTAAAGAAAAAATGTAATAATTGTAGAAATAGTCGAATTCCATATGTTTTAGAATATTAGTTATAGAAATAGTCGAATTCCATATGTTTCTCAAGTTTTAATATTAAGAAAGTATGATTTTTCTTTTGTCTTTATTCTAACTGGCTTCAAGGGCATGTAGTAATTTTAAGTTCGTATATATGTATAAAGTTTGAATTTTTTATCATTTATTAGTTTTTAAATTTATTTAAATTAAATTGGCTTCGGCACATTAGGGCTCGGGTTAAGGGATTACGGGTCACATGTCTGGATCGGGTCAACATATTTTGATTAATGGGTTAAATTCGGACCGGCCCCTATAAGAAAGTGAACCAGACCAGACCGATTAAGGACCCACAGGCCAAGAGTCAACGGGTTCGGGTTCGGGTCCGGGTTGGATCAACCCATTTAACAGGTCTAATTGCCGTACTTAAACGAAGATTAAATTTGAATAATTTTGAAAGTAGAGAAACAAATATAACCCATTTTCGTAGCAATAATATGCATCTCACTTAGGTCTCCGACTTCATTGCTGTCTTATGGGACATGATGCAACACCAAATACTGCCATTCTTGGTGGGTGACAAGTGAACAACCCAAATCAATTGAGTAGTATGACAATGCTTTATTTGTCCTTTGCCTTCCATTTTTGGGTCCTTTTTCTTGGCTCTTAGCATATCCTCCAAACCAGAAATTGACACTTCAGACGTAGAGTTACTGTTTCTCGCACTCCTACCTAGGGTTTGATGTCGGTGCATGGTGAATTAATCCAAGTAACCGTCTATTCAATTGCTTAAACTAAAAATAGTCGGTGAATATATAATATGTGCATAATTTATGCATTATATATGTATAATTATATATTTTTAATGTATAATTTATATATATAGCTAGAAAAAATAAACAATAAATATGATCGTGTAAATCAAAATTTATAGTATGACATATATCACGTGCTTGATATGAGTGCAGATTTTTTAAAAAGTAAAAGATCTCGTAATCGGATATTGTTACTTAATGGATTGTTTAGCTTCTTATTACTAATTATTTTCTTTAAAAGGATAGTTAATTCCTAATAAAGCTGTCATTTAATCAAATTTCAACCCAGAAAGAAAAGGTAATAAAAAAGAATAACCAACCAATCCCTGTTCGCAAGGAGATTTGGCGGTCTTATTTTGCACGTCACAAATTCCTCTTGTTACGTAATACGTATAATCTATCATAAGGGTGTCTAACGGGCCGGGTTGACCCGTAACCGGCCCGGCCCAGACCGGTTAAAACCG
>ML339723.1:0-22071 GCA_005239505.1 Nicotiana paniculata | reverse complement strand
GATACGTAAATTCCCTGTGGGATCGACTCTGGGCATAATACCCCGGATTATATTTGCAACGCATGTTTAGTCTTTTATTAGACATAGTTGAGCGTGATCATGACCCGAGACCCAGTACGAATCACGAGCTTAAAAGATTTGGAATTTCAATACTGATACAAATAAATACACGTTATGCTTGAAGGTTACATAAACAGATTAGCAATAACCTAAGCTACTATGGACAAGTGGTAGCTATATCCAAATGCACGAACATCTTCTGAATCAGCAACCGACGTCACCAGCAGCTCCACTCCAAAAATCTACACGCAATGTGCAGAAGTGCAGTATCAGTACAACCGACCCCATGTACTGGTAAGTATTTTGTCTAACCTTCTCGTAGTAGTGACGAGGCTTTAGTTGAAAGTTTCTATTTGTTATAACCTATACGTTAGACTAACAGTATAGGCAGTTCAAAACATAATAGATAAAAGTACCGTATACAACTCTATGAGTTAGTCAGCAATTACTAGCAGGAATTACAATAGAAGATTTAAAATCTTTCCTAATATAAGAAGTGTTTCCAAGATATCAAGTCACATGGCACGGTAACACCCCTCGTGCTTCTATCTCATCCTCGCCATATATAAATAAATTTATGTAACAAATCAATTAGCACGGCAACACCCTTCGTGCGTTCAACTCATCCTTCAAAATGTACGTATAACAGAACCAACAATATGACAGAAACACGATAACATGAATTACAAAGTAGGAAATACACGAGTAACAACAATGGACAAGGATATACATGTGGGCAACAGTAAAGAACTAAACGGAAAGCACGTGAGTAATAACAACAATTGGAAAGTAAGGGATATCAATGGCAATTGACTAGAATATTGGAGGCCTAAGTATACATATGAAAAATAAGAAGGAAACACATGATCTTTACAAGTTAATAAGTAAGGGAGTGAATGACTAGCATGAAGGAATATTTAAACTAGAGTGTGACGGAATAGGTATGACATGAGTATAATTTTAAAACCAGGAAATAGGCATGGCATAGGTATGTTAAGCAAGTAAAAGACATGGAAAACACAACAACAATTGAGATAGAGGTCAAATACGGGACAATAAGAACATATCACACAAAATATATAATTTTGACAATAACACCTCAAGGTAAAGGCGAAAATGTATACACGGAAAACAGATATCACATCATAATGCATGTCCCTCATCCTCACCTGCACGAAAAAAGCCTTCGTACCATGACCTCACAATATTAAAAGAAAAACAATATAAATGAAATGGCACGACATCACCCTTCGTGCTTTTACTCTCACATGATATGGCACAGCATCACCCTTCGTGCTTTACACCATTCCCTCACATGATAATGTATATGAAATAGCACGGTATCGCCCTTAGTGCTTTACACTCTTCCTGACATGATAATAAATATAAAATGGCACGAAACCACCCTTCGTGCTTTACACTCTTCCCCGCATTATAATTAATATAAAATGACAAGGAATCACCCATCGTGCTTTACACTCTTCCTCACATGATAATGATATAAAATGGCACGACATCACCCTTCGTACTTTACACTCTTCTTCACATGATAATGAATATAAAATGGCACGGCATCACCTTTCGTGCTTTACACTTTTCTTTACCAAACATATAAATATCAATAAAATAGCAAGGCGGGAAGTATAAATAACATCGAGGAGAGTGTCCAAGCAAATATTCCAAACAAATTCTCATTCACTGATTTTCAAGCCAACAATGATTCAATGAACCCTCAAGGAACACATAATTCAAGTACTTCCACAAATCCCACAATTTATCAACAGTACAAGTATGGAATGTAGCATCTCAAAATATCGGCCGTAACAATGTATTAATGATTATGCATAGGGATGAACGAATTAGACACATCAATGTATTCTCAGAGTTCCATCAAATTTGATCAAAATATAATAGGCTAAGTCTTGATTCTAACATTTAATATTGGGTTCTTAATATTTAGAAATCAAGTGAAGCATGAAGCGAGAGGTCATGAAATTCTACAAACATAAATGTAACATAATCCATCCCCCAAGCATGATTAACCCTGCCACATACATATACGCTCGTCACCTCATATATGTATCACGCCCGCAGGTAGAAAACAATGACAAATAAGAGAAAAAATTCTCTCAACAAAGTTAGGCAAAACACTTACCTCTAACAAGTCAATTACAATATCGAGCAAGCCAAGTGATGCACCAAAAATGCCATCACGCGCGTAGTGACCCTTGAACATCTCAAAACTAGCCAAAAGCAACTCAAATACATCAAATAAAGACCAAGGAAACAATTCCAAATGATAAAGATCGAATCCTAAATCAAATCCCAAATCAGGCCAAAAATTACACCCAGGCCCACGCCTCTGAACCCAATAAAACTCACAAAATCCGACAACTCATTTAATTACGATTTCAACCATACTAGTTTCACTCAATTCCGACTCCAAATAGATGTTCAAAACTCAAAAATTTATATTATAAAACTTTAAGCAAAAATCCCCAAATTTCACATTGAAATCATCAATCAAATCCCAAAATCGAAGATGGATTCATGAAATATAACCAAAACCGAGTAGAGAACACAACCCAATCAATATGGTGAAAATTGCCTCCAAAATCGCCCAAATCCGAGCTCCTTAACTCAAAATATGACTGAATGAACAAACCCTTGTTTTATATATTTTTCTGCCAGTTATTCTGCCTAGTTTCTCATTCCATACGATCCCCAAACTCGCTTTTTATGCCTCCACTGGATTCCTTGTGAAATTTTAGTCAAGTTAAGCTTTTGAATTACTCAATTTGACCTTATAATGAAGGAGATATGTTGGTTTCAATATTTGCAAATAGTGCAGATTTTTAAATACGATTTCAGTGGCAATTTCGTAATTAATTTTAAAAATCTGGCAACTGTATAAGTCTGAACAAGCTGTATCAAGTCACAACCATAACACAAGATGAAATCACATGATATACCCCATTACTTCGACACTCACAGTAGGAACTGCCAAACATCATTATTGCCCAAAACAAATCCGGTGCCGGTAGCAAACCTCATACTGATTAGAACCTCTTTCAAAACCTTCATACCCTACCTATGATCAAAGAAGCATGCATAACCGTTTAACCACTCATCTTATCAATAATCCAAGAAACTCACTCGCCCAACCAGGGCCATTGTCCACATCCTCAACAAAATGTAGTGTTATTCTTCCAAACTTTCCTCATCCAAATACAATAGCGCAAATCTCAGGTCTAGAAACCTCATCTCAGCCAATACGAGCAGCTGCACCGACAAGCATCAACAATAAACATATGGAGCCACACACAATTCGGTTTCGTACACTTCCAAGTAATAACTCAGATATGACAAATAACAGTAAGAAAACTAAATAAGAAAATTACTTCAAGTTAAGCAANATATCAATCCATATAGGGTACCACTCGATCCATAATACTCGGGCTCACTGATCACATGTGCGTCAACATCAAGCACAACAGAGTGTACAAAATATAATTGTGGAGAAAATCATTAGGAACAAACAATACTGAGAAATTCAAGCGTGCGATGAGGCCTAAACTGAATCACAATATGCGTGCGAAGAATCATGTTACCCTCACAACCCGTCATAGAATAAGAGAGAAACATACGACATAAACCAAGGCGCAAATAACATTCACTCCACCCGATGATATACATGTGACATGAATTACGCAAGAGCAAGAAAATCCAACCTGATACATAATACACACGCTCACTGGGCTCAAAATAATCCCCAAACCAAATTCCCATCATCCTTAAACATGTAATAAACCTTCCAAAAGTCTATAGCAACCTTTCCATAACACCTACCATTAATCATCCAATCTTCTACACTCCTTCACAACTCGAAATCAAGGAATAGTCCGGCAACAAGAACATTCAGTCTTTGAGCCTCACAAATACCAGACTTTTCATGCCCAATCTCAACACCTCTTCTCAAATAGTTGACACGTAATTCATACTCCATCATCTCACGGAGAAACACCCATAAGTCGAAGCACAATGTGCCTGCCAACAGGCGATCTCTACTTCGATGGGAATCCCATAGTGACATCAAGACTTCAAACACCCGAAATCGTCCAAGACATCAAGAACTCGTATCCTTCCCTCCAAAACCGCAACCTTGTAAATGCAACATTCCAACCCCACACGCCGTGTCGCGTCTAACATGCTAATTTGCAACACTACGAAAGTCTCATAGTCAACTCTGAACCATATGCAAATTGAACACCTCATCACCCAGGAATCTTTCATTTAACTCAATCCAGGAGAACACCACCCATGCAATATAGCTTCTATACCTGTAGAAAAAATCAACTCCCACCATGGTCATAACCATGTTTTACGGAACTCAGTAATACATAATCGAGTAATCAGAACCAATCGCCTCTAACTCAATCGAGTCACGCAGATTGCCAACCCGAAAGTAAATCAATCCGAAATGACCGCCCTGAGGGAACTTCCTGGGAACCCAAGCCATTTCTTGCATCAATCCAACATTAACATATAGACCTTCCTTGACAAGGAAATACCGCAGA
This sequence comes from Nicotiana paniculata, assembly GCA_005239505.1. Lineage (NCBI taxonomy): Eukaryota > Viridiplantae > Streptophyta > Magnoliopsida > Solanales > Solanaceae > Nicotiana > Nicotiana paniculata. Next base: position 17,434 of record ML339723.1, on the reverse strand, counting down.
TCTGATTACCATTCACTACAGTTTTCAATCCCACCCGCAAACAAATTCAAAATCCTTAAAGGCTACATAAGACCCGGAACTCTCCAGAACCTTCTCGATAACTACTCATATTACTCTGATCTCTAATACAAAACTAATACGCATCGAGAAACCCGTGCTTCACCAGCATATGACCATCCAAAGAAATAACCAAGCAATATCTCAGTCAGAAATCGATACGGCCCATGACCCTACAATACGATCGTCATTAGCAGACTCCACCACGTGGCTCGAAGCCACATATCACCTTATCGGCACCCCAAAGTAGAATATCTCCACAACATGCCCTGATCCCATACGACTATTTAGCTGAATACTTCAAAAACTCATGCAATACTGATCATAGAACGCTCCAAAGACTCTGCCAAGCGCTTACCCATCATTGCAATAGCCAAACAACTTCCCCAAATGCTCTGAAATGATCACATATGCACTCCACCGATTGGAAACCTCACACAAGACACACGATACAAACTCATCATGCTAGAGATGGCCCACTGGTTATACTCAAATCGACACCTTGCCATGAACCCACCTTAGCCACAATAGCCAGGCCACCAGCCAATCTTCCCAAATCTGTGCTTACCAACCAGACATATGAATCCGCCTCATACCACAAATGATAGACTAGAAGATTTAACACTGCATCTGCTTATGAGGCTAGACAACACATCATAATTTATCTACAGCATCACTGATCGTCGGCACATAACGAATATTGAGTGCACAACACCACATATGGGCGATTGGGAGGAGTCAAAGTCGTAGATTTCAAGCTGAAACAAGGTCACACGATAAGGAAAGAAGAAAGGGAAAATATTTTTCCTAAATGCCTTGTAGCCTCCCGAAGATTGATATGGACGTCATGATACCGATCCGCGGGACTCTACTAGACACTTGCTCATAACTCATAGAACCTACGAACCTAGTGCTCTGATACCACATTGTCACGACCCTAAAAACATAAGTCGTGAGGCCATCTAACACGATCCGTTAGGTAAGCCAACTAACCGAAAATACAATCCAAAAGAGATTATAAAAAAATAATAAAGAATTAGTTGGACATTTACAAATTGAACCAAGACCTGGTAGAACGAATCACGAGCTTCTAAGATTTGGAAGTTCAAGACTGATATAAATAAATACACATTCTTCTTGAAGGTTACATAAACATATTAGAAATAACCTAAGCTACCATGGACAAGTGGAAGCTATATCCAAACACACGAACATCTTCTGAATCAGCATCCGACATCACCAGTAGCTCCGCTCCAAAAAGCTACACGCAATGTGCAGAAGTGCAGTATCAGTGACCCCATGTACTGGTAAGTATTTTGTCTAACCTTCTCGTAGTAGTGACGAGGATTTAGTTGAAAGTTTCTATTTGTTATAACCTGTACATTAGACTAACAGTATAGGCGGTTCAAAACATAATAGACAAAAGTACCGTATACAACTTTGTGAGACAGTCAACAATTACTAGCAGGAATTACAGTAGAAGATTTACAATCTTTCCTGGTATAATAAGTGTATCCAAAATATCAAGTCACATGGCACGGTAACACCCCTCGTGCTTCTATCTCATCCTCACCATATATAAACAATTTATGTAACAAATCAATTAGCACGGCAACAGGCTTCGTGCGTTCAACTCATCCTTCCAAATGTACGTATAACTGAACTAACCATATGATAGAAACACAATAACATGAGTTACAAAGTAGGAAATACACGAGTAACATCAATGGACAAGGATATACATGTGGGCAACAGTAAAGAACTAAATGGAAAGCACGTGAGTAATAACAACAATTTGAAAGTAAGGGATATCAATGTCAATTAACTAGCATATTGGAGTCCTAAGTACAAATATGAAAAATAAGAAGGAAACACATGATCTTTACAAGTTAACACGTAAGGGCGTGAATGACTAGCATGACGGAATACTTAAACTAGAGTGTGGCGGAATAGGTATGACATGAGTATAATTTTAAAAGCAGGAAATAGGCATGGCATAGGCATATTAAGCAAGTAAAAGACATGGACAACACAACAATAATTGGGATTGAGGTAAAGTACGTGACAATAATAACATATCACACAAAATATATAATTTCGACAATAACAGCTCAAGGTAAAGGCGGAAATGTATACACAGAAAATAGATATCATATCATAATGCATGTCCCTCCTCCTCACCTGCACGGAAACAGCCTTCGTGCCATGAACTCACAATACTAAAAGCATAACAATATAAATAAAATGGCACGGAATCACCCTTTGTGCTTTTACTCTCACATGATATGGCACGGTATCACCCTTCGTGCTTTACACTCTTTGCTCACATGATAATGTATATGAAATGGCACGACATCACCCTTCGTGCTTTACACTCTTCGCTCACATAATGATGAATATAAAATGGCACGGCATCACCTTTCGTGCTTTACATTCTTCCTCACATGATAATGAATATAAAATGGCACGACATCACCCTTCTTGCTTTACATTCTTCCTCACATGATAATGAATATAATATGGAACGGTGTTTGCCCAAGAAATTAAATAGTTTTGAAGATTGACAAAGGAACTTAAAGTTTAACCAAGTCCATCGTTGGCGACATAGTCACATGTAGAGTTAAAGGCACATGAGGTGCACATGTAGGAGATAAACGAAATATGCAAATTAAAGAGATATCTCCTGATCGAAAAGATTGCAAGATAATAAGGAAAAGGACTCCTTATTTAGTAAGAACATAATCAAAGATAAGGAAGGATTCGAGGAGTTGAGATTAACTAGAACTCTTTCACTAAGGAAGAGTAGCATTAGAACTCTAGTAAATCTCTCGTCTACTAATCATATATATTGCAGATTGTTCTTATTGTACAAGGACGCACAAAAGCAGAAGCAAAACAAGAATTGAGAGAAAAATTAGCAAGGTAATTTTGCAAGCAGTTCGTGCGAGATTTAAGTGTGCGACTCTGAAGCTACTTGGAACAGCTAGAAGAACCAGTTCCAACTGTTGTCTTTTAGTCTAGTTTACTTGTAGTAGGGATTTCAATTTGTACCTTTTTAGATTTATCTAGAAGCATTTGTAATAGGTACTGAGTGTTCAAGTTATAGCTAACTTGGAGTTTGTCGCAAATAGCTAGAAGCTAGTTTGCCACAAAGGGGCTAGAGTTAATCCTAGGTTTACAAAGAGTTTTTTAAATGTTGTTTTTGGATCAGTGATTTTAGTGGAGTGTTTGGGAAAATCCTACTGGAAAGTAGGTCGTGGTTTTTCACCTTTTGAGCCAGGTGTTTTCCACGTAAAATCCTTGTGTTCTTTATTTTCTGTATTTATTATTTCGCAAACAGTGTAGGTTGGAACCCATAGAAGAACCTGGTCCTTCTATAACTAGTGCACATGAAAATCGAACACCAACAGATCACCCCCTCCCCCTCTTGTGTGGTATTGATGTTTTAGAACATCAATTGGTATCAGATCGGGTTATCCTTGAAGAGGCTAACACCTTAGGAAAAGATCAAGATGAGTGCACCACCTGGGAACTGGGAAGGACAATCAACCGCTAGGCCTCCACTCTTCAATGGGAAATACTACTCCTGGTGGAAGAACAAGATGAGAGATCATATAATTGGTGAAGACTATGAGCTATGGGACATAATTACTGATAGTCCTATGGCCACGATGAAGAAGAATGCTGAAGGAGTAGACGTGCCAAAGACAAGAGTTGACTGCACCTGCTGAGGATTCGAGAAAGTGGGAGAAGAATGCTAAGGCCAAGAAGTGGTTTGTGTGTGGACTTGGTCCAGATGAGTACAGCAGAATTCAAAGTTGCACTACTGTCAAAGAAATTTGGAACACTTTGCAAGTGGCTCATGAAGGAACTGCTCAAGTGAAGTGATCTAGAGGTACTCTACTATATTCTCAATATGAGAATTTCTCTATGAAGGAAGGAGAGACCATTCAAGAGATGTACACTAGGTTCACTACATTGACTAATAAACTAAAATCTCTTGGAAGGACTCTTCTTGAGGAAGACAAGGTTGAGAAGATTTTGACAAGGGTTCTTCCAGTATCTTGGGAGAGAAAGATCACTACAATTAAAGAGTCCAACAACATTGCAAATCTCAAACTGGATGAGCTAATTGGAAATCTTACTGCCTATGAACTTAGAAGGCAGACAATGAAGATGGATGTTCCCAAGAAGGAAATGAGTCTGGCATTGAGAATCACTGAAGGAGCATATTTGGAAGAAGATGAAATGGCTATGATCACCAAGGATTTCAAGAAATATCTTATGAGAGGAAAGGGCTCCGCAAGAGGTGGAAACTACAACAAGGCAAGGGTACCGGAAAAATCAACTAATGAGGGCTGCTACAAATGTGGGAAGACTGATCATCACATCAAGAATTGCCTTTAGTGGGAAGTTCAATGGAAAAAGGAAAGGTCTGAATGAAGGAACCGAAAGAAGGAACAGGTTCATTCCAAGAAAAGCAAAGTATCAACAAAGGCTATGGTCGCTTTTTGGGGAGAAAGTTCAGATGAGGAGTCAGATGATGAAGATGAAGATGAACAAGCACTTACGGAAATTGGTGAATCAGATGAGGAATCTGAGGTAAGTATAATCTATCTCAAAGACAAGATTAAATTCCTGTCCAAAGAAAAACTCTCTAAATTACTGCTAGACTTTATTGATGAATCTGAAGTAATTAATAAGGAAAAGGAACAGTTGTCTAAGGAGTGTGTAATTTTAAAAGCAAAGTGTAAAAACTTGGAACTAAGAGTAAGTGAGACTGTAAGTGAAAACACTGCTCTGAAGAACCAGGTTCATCCACTTGAGACAAATGTCCTAGAGTTAAAATCTAAAAATTTAAATCTAAAACTAGGAACCAGTAAGAAGATAGCTAACAACTCTCAACTCACCTTAGAAGAAATTGTAGGTAATCTAAAAGATGAGTTTTATAAGAAGGATGAACAGATAAGAATGTTGAAGGAGGAATTTGGTGAGGTCAAGCATGAACTAGACAGAACTTGTAAATGGAACAGATCCTACGATGCTTTGACATGGCTACAGGAACATCATAGTAGCAATAAGAGAGGACTTAGCTTTGGGAATCAGCTGCCTAAATGGGATCCTAAAAGCAAGTACCTCACCCTTCCTGAGAACAAAATTTGCACCCGCTGTGGTAAGACTGGTCAATTCAAAAGTAAATGTAATGCAAAAGAGCAGGCCAGTCAAAAGAATAAAAGTTTTGTTCGAGGGAAGAAGTGGTTACCAAATTGGGATAAAAAGAATTTAATTCATCCTTTTGCTTATAGAAAGGGACCCAAACTAGTTTGGGTTCCTAAGACTAACTCCTGATTTTCTTTTGTAGGTTCAAGTGAAAGGAAGTAGCCAAATATGGTACATCGATAGTGGCTGCTCAAAACACATGACCGGTAACAAGGACCAGTTCCTTTCACTTGAGGACCTCAAAGGAGAAAATGTCTCCTTTGGAAATGGAAGGAAAGGTGAAGTCATTGGGGTTGGTAAGGTAGGTAAGGATGACACTCGTTCCATTGAGAATTTATACCTAATAGATGGCTTGAAATATAGCCTAATCAGTGTGTCACAATTGTGTGACAGAGGTAACTTGGTAGAATTCACCTCTACAAAATATTTTGTAATAAATACTGACAAGATTATTTTGTAGGGAAAAAGAGTGAACAATATATACATCATAGATATGTCCACACTTTCATAAAATGAATTAACATACTTAAGTGTTCTTGACGGTGATCCCCTCCTTTGGCATAAGAGACTTGGACATGCAAGTCTGAGTCAACTTAACAAACTAGTCTCCAAGGACTTAGTGATAGGTCTGCCTAACATTAAGTTCAAGGAAGACAAAGTCTGTGAGGCTTGTGCAAAGGGGAAGCAGGTAAGATCCTCTTTCAAAAGCAAGAAAGTGGTAAGTACCACCAGATCGATGGAACTGGTCCATATGGATCTCTGTGGTCCTATGAGAACCTTAAGCAGAGGTGGTAAGAGATATGTAATGGTGCTTGTTGATGAATATTCTAGATTTACCTGGACATTGTTTCTAACATCTAAAGATGAGGCATTCGACATGTTTACTTCCTTTGTTAGAAAAATTCAAAAACAATTAGGAAATCAACTTGCATCAATTAGGTTTGATCATGGCACTGAATTTGAAAGTGCTAAATTTGCTGAATTTTGTGATGAGCATGGAATAGATCACAAGTTTTCTGCTCCTAAAACTCCACAACAAAATGGATTAGTTGAAAGAAAGAATAGGACACTTGAAGATATGGCTAGGACTATGTTTATTTCTAGTAAACTACCTCATAGCTTCTGGGTGGAAGCTATTAATATTGCATGCTATATCATAAATAGGTACATGACTAGACCAATTATAGAGAAGACTCCCTATGAGTTACTTAAAGGGAGAAAGCCAAATACATCCCACCTTAGGGTTTTTGGTTGCAAGTGCTTTGTGCACAACAATGGTAAAGACTCCCTAGGTAAGTTTGATCCCAGAAGTGATGAGGGAGTATTCTTGGGATATTCTTTACATAGTAAGGCTTATAAAGTCTATAACAAAAGAACTATGTGTGTTGAAGAAAGTGTGCATGTAGTTTTTGACGAAACTAACATTCTTTTTGAGAGACAGGAACAAGAGGATGAAGAAATTGGGTTGGTCAGAAACTCAGTCCAAACTAATGCAACACTGGAGGAAGGAACAGGTTCATCCCTCCCTGGCAACATGACAGGGGGAATTGAAAAAATTAATTTCCAAACCTCATTGGAACCTGGACCTGATCCTGTTCCGCAACAACAAAACACTGAAGGAACTTCAAGGAGTAACCAGTTGGTTGTGAAACCATACAGATATCAAAGTTCTCACCCTATTGAGAACATTATCACAAATCCAACCTCTGGAATCAAAACCAGATCCTCTTTGAAGAATTTGTGTGCTTTTGATGCTTTATTAACTCATATTGAACCTAAAATTGTTGTTGAAGCTTTGCAGGATGCAAACTGGGTGAATGCAATGCAAGATGAACTCAACCAATTTGAAAGAAGTAAAGTTTGGCATCTAGTACCAAGACCATTGGATAGATCAGTAGTTGGCACGAAATGGATCTTCGGAAACAAACTTGATGAAGATGGAATAGTTACAAGAAACAAGGCAAGATTGGTGGTTCAAGGATAAAGTCAGAAGGAAGGCATAGACTATGATGAAACCTTTGCTCCAGTGGCAAGGGTGGAAGCAATAAGACTCCTCATAGCCTTTGCTGCGTACATGGAATTCACCCTTCACCATATGGATGTCAATAGTGCCTTCCTAAATGGCTATCTAAAGGAAGAGGTGTTCGTCAAGCAACCTCCAAGGTTTGAGAACAAGGAGAATCCGGATCATGTGTACAAACTTGACAAAGCACTATATGGTCTCAAGCAAGCTCCTAGAGCATGGTATGAAAGGTTATCAAAATTCTTGCTTGAGCATGACTACAAGAGAGAAAAATTGATAGTAATTTATTTCTTCAGGGGAAAAGGTAAAGCTCTCTTGGTAGTTCAGATATATGTAGATGACATAATCTTTAGAGCAACCACTGAAAAGCTAAGTAAATAATTTGCTAAACTAATAGGGGTGAATTTGAAATGAGCATAATGGGTGAGCTTAATTTCTTTTTACGCTTACAAATTAAATAAAACTCAAATGGAACTATGATCCATCAACAAAAGTATGTGAAAGAGTTGCTTAAAAGGTTTAAAATGGAAGATTCCAAAGAAATTGACACTCCTATTGCAACAGCCACTAAACTAGATGCAGATGAACTTGGTTCATCTGTTGATCAAAAGTTGTATAGAGGAATGATTGGTTCATTGTTATATCTCACTGCTAGTAGACCTGACATTGTTTTCAGTGTAGGACTTTGTGCAAGATTATAGGAGAATCCAAAAAAATCCCACCTAACTGCAGTAAAGAGAATCTTGAGATACTTTAAAGGCACCAATGATCTATGTCTTTAGTATAGTATCCAAAAGGTAGTAACTTTAATCTTGTGGGATATACTGACGCTGATTATGCAGGTTTTCTAGTGGATAGAAAGAGCACCTCCGGTATGGCACATTTTCTGGGCTCATGTCTTGTGTCTTGGGACACTAAAACGCAGAATTCTGTAGCTCTATCCACTGTTGAGGCTGAGTATGTGGTTGCAGCTTCATGTTGTGCTCAATTATTGTGGATTAAACAGCAACTTCTAGATTTTGGAATCGATGTTGGATGCATCCCTATCTTTTGTGATAACACCAATGCTATAAGTATGACAAAGAACCCCGTTCGTCATAAAAGGACTAAGCACATAGATGTTAGACATTATTTTTTAATGGATAATTATGAGAAATGATTGATCTCTATTGAATTTTGTGCTACTGATAAATAGATTGCTGACATATTTACAAAAGCACTAAGTAGAGAGCATTTTGAAAGGAACAGGTTAGAGTTAGGGATGATTAAGATCACCTAATTGAACCAGTTCACAATGTACATGAAAAAAATGGGAAAAATGAAGAAAAAAAATTGGCTAGAAATTCTAAAATTTATGTAAATAATCAGATTAATCGTTGCTCAGTCTCATGATGTAAATAGCATACTCTCTTGCCATGTTTTGAAATGACTCATTGGTTACTAATGACGTTTTTCTCTATTGTTGAAAATTAAGGATTGATCAAGAGGATTCTGACATGATGAACCTGGTTCATCAGTGCTGGTTCATCTGAAAGGCGAGGTATGTGTTATATTAATAGTTAATCATGAGCAGAACTCTACCTAATCAAAATCTTTTCACAATCTTATCCCATTTTTTAACCAGTTCCGTCTATATTAAGACTCCAATTAAGACTAAACTGCATAGAATCTAGGGAAGCAGTAAGCGTCACTGATCAGTTGCAGAGGTGATAAGACCTCTATTTGACCCAAAAGGGTTGTCGTTATATATTAATTACCTCCTTCTTTTAAAAACTCCCATCATCACCTCTGAAATTCTCACCAACTCTACAACTGTCGAAACCCTTCCATATTCCTTGCCCTCATTCTCAATCCATAATCTTATTCTTCTATCTTAAATCAAAGATGACTAATCCTTCGGACAACCCTGGTACTCCACCACATGTTACTTCATCTTCGAATTCTTCAACACCTCCACCACCAAGTCCTACTCCGTCTCAACCCAGTCCCACTATTCCTCAACCTAGCCCTTGTTTAGAACCCAGAAAAAGAAGGGTTAAAATGCTCACCGAGAAAACAGTGACTACAGGTTCTCTCGCCAGAAAATTGAATGCTAAATTACAAGTCAGTCAGGTTCAAGAATCAGACAATTCCAGTGATTCGTTCAAATCATCTACTGAGGAAGCAGCGGGATCATCTGATTCTGAACAGGTATCATATGTACCAAATATCGTCTCTGAGAATGTGTCTGAAATAGCGGAGAACTTAGAAAACAAGTTTGTGCTAGTTGGGTCTATGAAAAATGTGGAGTTGCCAGAGTAAGACGAAAAAGTCGTAAAAATAAAATTGGGGAAGAAATAGAGAGAGAGGGAATTCGGAGTGAAGGAAGGGGAACAGGGGAAGAAACTACTAGATTGTCTATTGGTGGTACTGAAACAGTAGTATTAGAAGAGGGAGCCAAGGAGTCAGGGGGAAATAAATCAAGTAAAGCGATTGAGGATTAGTAAATCTAAGAAAATCTACAAATGAACTCGGTTCATCCATTGAGGAGACATTGGCAGATCTTATGAAGAAGTTAGGAGAGAGTTATAAACCAAAGAAGAAAAGGACTCCAAAGACTAAGGGGTCTGAAACTGCAGGAGCAAGTAAGAAGACAAAAGTCACTCCATCTGCTAGTTCTGAAACTCCTCTTCCAAGATGAAGAACAACAAGAAGTGTACTTAGGCAGAGCGAGGAGGAGTTACAAAAGGCTTTGAAGGAAAGTAAGAGAAAGAGAGCTGAGAAGGGAAAGAAGAAAATTACTGAGCCTATAGAGGCTGTGGAGATTGAGGAGATGGACCTGGTCCATCAAAATGATCAAAGGATAGAAGTTGAGGTGCAGACCCTCAAACCAAAGAAAGCCAAGACTTCTTCAAAGAAGTCTGCATCTGTGTCTGCTACACCCTCAACTGTAGCCAAGAGAACCAGGTCGACAGTAAAGTCAAAAAGGTTCAAATTGATGAAGAGGAAGATTGGAGTGCTGATGAAGAAGATGAGACTGCTGGAGATAAGGACAATTTGACTAAGTTTGGGAAGCGCACCATTTTGAAGGGGAGATTGCTGAAAGATTTGGAGGAATCTGGAACGATCTATCTGATGGATAAGCTGGAGGTGCAGGGCTAGAAGGACATGGTCTTTCAGCAAGATGGGAGGTTGGCCAGAAGTGAGATAGTCGAGTTCATGGCCAATTTTGTAGTCAAGGATAGGGTCTCTAGCCAAGTGAAGGGGATCAAAATTTCATTTGATGCCATAGAATTGGGAGAAGTGCTTGGGATCTCGTCGGAAGGATATGATGATTACACCAGGCATGGCCCAGCTTGGATGCTCTTCCCACTGCTTTACAAATCACCAGAAGGTTCTATGACAATGAAGAGGAGGTTAAACCAAGGGTGGTCTACAAAAGTGAGATGACGCCTCCTCACAAGGTGGTGTTTGAGTTCCTTAACAAGTGTGTACTGCCAAGGCAGGAGAGAAGTCACATAGCAAATTACATGGACTTAGTTCTCATGGAGTGCCTAGACAGTGGAAAGCAGATCAACTGGCCTTAGTTCATCATCCAGCTCCTGCACAGGGTCGTAAACGGTTCCAAGGCTCATGTCATTCCTTATGGCTTCATCCTCACAACTGTACTTGATCACTATAAGGTGCCTCTAAAGAAGGCAGAAATGGATACAGTCAAGGATCACTTTGGTAAAAACACTCTTCTAGCCTGTGACTATGCTGTCAATGTTCCTGAAAATGAACCTGGTTCATCCAGGAAGACTCACGGTGAATAGCAAAGTCAGAGCACTTGTGCATGAGGGTGGGGCTAAGGAAGTAGAAATTCTTAGGCTGAAGAATCGCCTTGCTGAGGTTGAACATGAGACGGATGCTCTCAGAACTAAGCTTGCCAAAGAAGAGGAGAAGAATGAGAGGATTCTTAATGATATGCTATCTCTTCTCCAAGCTAAAAACCCAGCCTCCACCCCCTTCCTAACCTTAGTAGTCCAGCCCGTTTTCGACTTTCAGTGACCCAGATTAGGGATTTTTCTTGTTTTTTTTGCTCATGATGTTAACTTAATCCCTATAACTAGGTAAGCTGAGCAATGCGGAATAACAACATAATTTGCAGAATAATTAAGTAAAAGAAAGACTGTATATAATTGCCACTTGGCACATACAACCCAAAATAATACGGAAGTATACAACATCACCCCAAAACCCGGAAACTCACGGGAACCACAGGAGTACAGAATCTAATACATTGCTCTAACTCCAGAATATCTATACAACTGTAAGAAAGGATATACTTTTCACAAAAAAAAAGCTGGAATAAGATAGAGACTCCTGGTCTGCGGACGCGGCAGATATACCTCGAAGTCTCTACTGTATCTTTCAACCTCAGGGATAGTGAGCCTGAGTGGAGGTACCTGGATCTGCACATGAAAAACATGCACAGGAAAGGGCAAGAGTACACCACAGCGGTACTCAATAAGTGCCAAGCCTAACCTCGGTCGGGTAGTGACGAGGAAGGTCAGGGCCCTACTGAGATCAAACAATATAATAGGAATTTACAGTATGAAAACATGCGGTAATAATGAGTACAACAGTGAAATAAGAAAGGTCAAACAAGGGAATAACTAAACACAAGAATAGAGTAAACTCGGAATATGTACAACATAATAACCATGGTAACAATGAGGATCTCCTAGGATACCGTCCTGTAGTCCTTTTCTCAAATGTCCAGTGGATCTCCCGGGATACCGTCCCGTAGTCCATCATCTGTATATCCAAAGGATCTCCCAGGATACCGTCCCGTAGTCCATCATATGAATATCCGAAGGATCTTCCGGGATATAGTCCCGTAGTCCATCATATGTATATCCAAAGGATCTTCCGGGATACCGTCCCGTAGTCCATCATATGTATATCTGAAGGATCTTCCGGGATACCGTCCCGTAGTCCATCATATGTATATCCAAAGGATATTCCGGGATACCGTCCCATAGTCCATCATATGTATATCCGAATAATATTCTGGGATACCGTCCCGTAGTCCTACTATCAGTGTGCAGGGGGATCTCTCGCGATACTGTCCCGTAGTCCCAAAGTAAATAAGCAGGGGGATCTCCCGGGATACCATCCCGTAGTCCCAAAGTAAATATGCAGGGGGGTCTCCTGGGATACCGTCCCGTAGTCCCAAAGTAAATAAGCAGGGGGATCTCCCGGGATACCATCCCGTAGTCCCAAAGTAAATATGCAGGGGGGTCTCCTGGGATACCGTCCCGTAGTCCCAAAGTAAATAAGCAACCACAACAAGAAGACATTCAGAAATAGAGTGCAAAAATGCCAGACCACAAGTAGTTCTAGCCTAACATGCTTCACGTAGTACAATTAAAGCAACTTAAGCAAATAGGCAATTCAAGTCAACTAGGCATGATTTTCTAAGCTAACATAGACTATGGTCACAATTAAAATAAAACAGGTAAGAAAGAAATTCAGTCTAAATATTTAAAGTTAAACCGGATTATCAACAATTAGCACAAGTACGCGCTCGTCACCTCACGTACAAGGCATTCAATTAACAAATATCACATCCTAAGGGGAAAGGTCCCCCACACAAAGTTAGACAAGCCACTTACCTCGAACCGGCTCAATATCAACTTGAAATCACACGTTTGCCACGAGTATCCGACTCCAAATGGCCCAAATCTATACAATTCAATTACATCTCGTAAATAACATCTCATGCAACAGATTATACTGTTTAATTCAAGCTAAGGCGCGAAATTATGTAAAATGACCAAAACACCCCTCGGGCCCACGACTCGGAATCGGGTAAAAGTCATATTTTCCGGACACCCATTCACTTACGAACTCATTTAACTAGAGATAATCGAAACTCGATGCCAAAAACCTCGCAATTTTCCAGAATTTCGGAATGGGAAATCTCATCCCTTTCCTATGGTTTTTCCCCCATTTTTGATAATTAAACTAAAGAAAACAACGGGAATTAATGGTCTAACAATGAAGTAGGATTAGGAAATGTTACCTATGATCCTCCTCTTTGAAATCCACAGAAAATCGCCAATCCTAGAGCCCTCACACGATTTATGGATTTATGAACCCAACACTCGGATTTTTAGAATAAAAAACACAGGCAATCCAAACTTGCGGACTCGATTACCGCACCTGCGGAAAAATCATCGCAAGTGCGGAAGTTGCTTAAAAAGCACTGGGGCCGGACCTGCGATCGTTTGGTCGTGTCTGCGGTCCCGCACCTGCGAAACCCAGGTCGCACCTGCGACCACAGCCCCAAAACTCCCCTACCGCACCTGCGATCAAGCCCACGCGCCAGCGAGTCTGCACCTGCGGAAAGCCCTTCGCAGGTGCGAAGACACCATAAGAGGCCTGGTTCAGCAGCAACAATTCTCCAAAATTTCACCCGTTAAGCATCCGACACAACCTCGAGGCCCCCCGGACCTTAACCAAAACCACCAACCAACCTTAACACCTTATTTGAACTAGGTCGAGCCTTAAAAACACGTCTCATAACATCAAAATACTCATATATGCATAGATTCAAGCCTAAGAACTTAAGAAAATTCTAGAATTCACATCCGACGCCAAAACACGTTTAAACTTATCCGAATGACCTCAAATTTTGCACACACATCCCAAATGACATGACGGAACTACTGAAACTTCCGGAATTCCATTCCAACCATCAGATCAAGAATTCACTATCGGACCGGAAACTCCAAAAATTCAAACTTCGGCATTTCAAGCCTAAATGAGCTACGGATCCAAAATACATTCCTAACACGCTCCGAACCCCGAAATCACCTAACGGAGCTAATGGAACCATCGGATTTCTATTCCGAGGTTGTCTTCACACTGCTCCGACTACGGGCAACTTTCCAACACTTAAGCTCTCATCTAAGGACTAAATATCCCAAAACTCTCTGAAACTTAAAACCGAACGTCCCGGCAATTCAATTACGAAAAAATAGACTTGGGGAAAACAGTTAACAGGGGATCGGGGCATTAATTCTTAAGATGACCGGACGGGTCGTCACATCCTCCTACACTTAAAAATTCATTCATCCTCGAACGATCATAAAGACATACCTGAAGTAGTGAAAAGATGAGAGTAACTGCTGTGCATATCCTGCTCAGTCTCCCAGGTCGCCTCCTCGGCCGGTTGACCCCGCCACTGAACCTTTACTGAAGCAATATTCTTTGATCTAAGCTTTCTGACCTGACAGTCCAATATAGCTATAGGCTCCTCAACATATGATAGATCCTTGTCCAATTTGACTGAGCTGAAATCCAAGACATGAGATGGGTCACCGTGATACCTCAGGAGCATAACATGAAATATCGGGTGAACTCCTGCCAAGCTGGGAGGTAAGGCAAGCTCATAAGCAACCTCCCCAACACGCCTCAATATCTCAAAAGGGCCAATAAACCTTGGACTCAACTTCCCTTTCTTCCCAAATCTCATAACGCCCTTCATAGGCGAAACCCGAAGCAAAACCCGCTCTCCGACCATATATGAAACATCACGAACCATTCGGTCCGCGTAACTCTTCTGTCTGGACTGGGCTGTACGGAGTCTATCCTGAATCACCTTGAACTTCTCCAATGCATCCTGAACCAACTCTGTGCCCAATAGCCTGGCCTCACCCGGCTCGAACCAACCCACCGGAGATCTGCACCTACTACAATATAAAGCCTCATACGGCGCCATCTAAATGCTGGATTGATAACTATTGTTGTAAGCAAACACTGCCAGTGGAAAGAATTGATCCCATGACCCTCCAAACTCAATCACACACGCACGGAGCATATCCTCAAGAATCTAAATAGTGCGCTCGGACTGTTCGTCCGTATGGGGTGAAATGGTGTGCTCAACTCCAACATGGTACCTAACTCCTGCTGAACGCCTCTCCAGAACCGCGAGGTGAACTGAGTACCTCTGTCTGAAATAATAGAAATTGGAATACCATGCAGACGAATGATCTCCCGAATATAAATCTCCGCCAACTGCTCCGACGAATAAGTAGTCAGTACCGGAATGAAATGGACTGATTTGGTCAGCCGATCAACAATCACCCAAATAGCATCATGCTTCCCTAAAGTCCGAGGAAGTCCAACCACAAAGTCCATGGTGATCCTCTCCCACTTCCACTCTGGGAGACGCTCCCACTTCCACTCTGGGAGCTCAATCTGCTGAAGTAACCCTCCCGGTCTTTGATGCTCACATTTGACCTGGTGACAATTGAGGCACTTGGCTACAAACTCTGCTATATCCTTCTTCATCCTTCGCCACCAAGAGTGTTGCCTCAAATCCTGATACATCTTCACAGTACCCGGATGGATGGAATACCGCAAACTATGGGCCTCTGCCAAAATCAATTCCCGAAGCCCATCAACATTGGGCACACAAATCCGTCCCTGCATCCTCAATACCCCGTCATCTCCAATGGTCACATCTCTGGCATCACCGTGCTGGACCGGGTCCCTGAGGACAAGTAAATGAGGATCATCATACTGCCGCTCCCTGATACAGTCGAATAAGGAAGACCGAGAAACCACACAAGCCAATACCCGGCAGGCTCAGAAAGATCAATTCTCACGAACTGGATGGCTAAGGACTGAACATCTAAGGCTAATGGCCTCTCAGCTGCATGAAGGTATGCCAAACTCCCCAAACTCTCCGCGCGGCAACTCAAGGCGTCGGCCACCATATTGGCCTTCCCCGGGTGGTATAATATAGTGATGTCATAGTCCTTTAGCAACTCTAATCATCAAAGCTGGCGCAAATTTAGATCCTTCTGCCTGAATATGTGCTCCAAACTCCGGTGGTCGGTATAAATCTCACAAGGCACACCGTATAAATAATGGCACCAGATCTTCAAGGCGTGAACAATGGCAGCTAACTCAAGGTCATGGACAGGGTAATTCTTCTCATGTATCTTCAACTGTCTGGACGCGTAGGCAATCACCCTACTGTCCTGCATCAATACCTCTCCAAGGCCAACTCGCGAGGCATCACAATAAACTGTATAAGACCCGAACCAGTAGGCAATATCAAGACTGGGGCTGTAGTTAAAGCTGTCTTGAGCTTCTGAAAGCTCGCCTCACACTCCTCTGTCCACTGAAATGGAGCATCCTTCTGGGCCAATCTAGTCATAGGGGATGCAATCGATGAAAATCCCCCCACAAAACGGCGGTAGTAACCCGCCAAGCCAAGGAAACTGTGAATATCTGTAACTGAGGACGGCCTGGGCCAACTCTGCACGGCCTCTACCTTCTTCGGATCCACTCGAATGCCCTCACTCGATACCACGTGGCCAAAGAATTCCACAGAACTCAACCAAAATTCACATTTTGAGAACTTAGCATATAATTTCTTCTCTCTCAAGGTCTGAAGCACTTAGCTCAGGTGCTGCTCATGATCTACCCGACTTCGGGAGTAAACAAGAATATCATCTATGAAAACAATGACGAACGAGTCAATATATGGCTTGAACACATTGTGCATCAAATGCATAAATGCTGCGGGGGCATTAGTCAGCCCGAATGACATAACTAGAAACTCATAATGGCCATACCGAGTCCTGAGAGCAGTCTTCGGGATATCCGGCTCCTGAATCTTCAACTGATGGTAACCTGAGCGCAAATCAATCTTAGAAAATACATGTGCGCCCTGAAGCTGGTCAAATAAATTATCAATACGAGGCAAGGGATAACGGTTCTTTACTGTAACCCTGTTCAACTGGGGATAATCAATACACATGCGCATAGAACCATATTTATTTTTCACAAATAAGATAGGAGCACCCCTAGGTGAAACACTGGGTCGAATAAAACCCTTATCAAGCAATTCTTGTAACTGATCCTTCAACTCCTTCAACTCAGGAGGAGCCATACGGTAAGGAGGAATGGAAATGGGCTGAGTGCCCGGCAACAAATCAATGCCAAAATCAATGTCTCTATCGGGCGGCATGCCTGGAAGATCAGCTGGAAACACATTAGGATAATCCTGTACCAATCGAACTGAATCAGCAGAAGGGGTATCAACACTGACATCTCTCACATAAGCCAAATATGCGGCACACCCCTTCTCAA
>MDKI01288542.1:0-23898 GCA_005239505.1 Nicotiana paniculata | reverse complement strand
TATGTGTCAAATTTAATATTTTTATAATTTTGTGTATTGTACAATTATTAACTTAATTGTACATAGTTTGCATTTTCGGCTACCAGTATAAGATACTTAAACTAAAGTATTTATACGCTACAATACTACACATTACCACGCTACAAGGGTCTATATTTTACTACACTAAAAAGGTCTAGATTTTACTACGCTAAAAAATAATCTAAACTAAACATGAACAACAAATAAATTTAGTTATTAATAAAACACAAAACGACATGAAATACATATATATATAAATAGTTATTAAGATCGGATAAATTTAACATACTAGTTTCGCAAAAAAATAACAAATAATGAAATAGAACACATACAAATCAAAAAATATGCATTATTATTAAAGTTTCAACATATAATAAAACAAAATACCTCAAATAAATTGAAATTTTGACTCCGAAGATTTGTATCAACAACAATACGATGCTCTACTCGAAACTGGGACCAAAACTCTTCAACTTTTATGTGACGGGGGGACCCAATTTTTTTTTTAAAAGTGGGGAAGATTTGGGGGGAGACCAAATAAAGAAGAAGAAGATTAAAAAATGGGGGAAGAAGGAGGATGGGGATCCTCTTAAACACGACGACACAGTTCCCGAAAAATAAAGGTATAACGCCGAGCTTTATGGCGTTATACAATGTCTGACAAATCCGAACTGTGTATAACGCCACACTATGTGGCGCTATACACTAACGGTAATTGTACCGTTAGTGTATAGTGCCACATATTGTGGCGTTATACATAGTCCGGTCCTATCTTTTTTTTTTTGACTTATTTTTGTTCTATTTGTCCAATTTTAGCACAATTGAGTTCCGGACTCTTCCAGTATTGTTTAGCCGAAGAGAAATGGAGCAGGATATGATTAATTGTTTCTTGACTATTAGGGCAGAGTATGCAATTGGGATTTATAGATATTTCTATGTAGTTTAGGTAATAAAGAATAGGCAATCTATTAGGAAGAACCAGCCATAAAAAACTTCTAACCTTTGGTTGGACCGCAGATTCCATACCCATGTAAAAATATTACAAGATTTTTCTGAATATGAGCCATTATCGAACATCGCGTTGTACATTGTTTGCACAGTGAACTTACCACTATTTGTTAGGCCCCATAAAAGCTGATCGTGTTGTTGTCCATAGATGGAGATGTATTGTTTATTTATTATTGATTTCATTTCAGTAGTAATTTCAAAACAAAAATTTTCCCAGTCCCAAGCATTATTTTTGAGAAAAGTAGAGACGGTGTGTGTATCATTTGATTTAGGTAGTGGACCAATGAACATTGATTGCAGAGTTGTACCTGTGTTTAGCCAAGGATCAGTCCAGAGATTAATATGGGTTCTTGTTCCTATTCTCCAGTATATACCCTATTGACAGTGATTCCAACCCTTAACAATATTGCACCAGGTTGAAGTAGAATTACAGCCTGGTTTTAGATGAAGGTATTTATTTAGGAGGGTTATTACCCAAAGAGATCAAGGATTCTGGAAGGTTCTCCGGGCTAGGCTGGCTAACAAGGCATAATATTAGTTCTCAGATTTTGTATACATAAACCACCTTTAATTGTAGGTGTGGTAATTTTCTCCTATTTAAGAAGGAGAAATTTCTTTCTTGTGTCAGTGGTACTCCACAGAAAATTTCTTTGATAACGATTCAATTTATTGATGATGTTGGTCAGTATATGAATATACTTCATGATATGATTAGGAAGAGAGTTGAGCATCAATTTTATAAGAGTGGTTCTTCTTGCTATTGTTAAAAAAATTAATTTTCCAACCTGATAGCTTATTTTTAAAATTATCAAGCAGAAATTGGAAGTCACTGTTTTGAGGTCGACCATTGAAAGTCGGGAACCCAGATATTTCCCAAATGACTGACTCTTTTTTATTGCAAATGCTTGTAACACAAAGTTTTTATTATAAAGGGAGCAGTTTGTGGAGAAAAATATTTTAGATTTATCAAAATTTATTTTTTGACCCGAAATGTGATTGAATTTATTAAGGACATCAATAATTGCATGACAACTTTGTGTATTGATTTTAGAAAGCAGAATGATATCATCAGTAAAGAAAAGATGGAAAATATCCAGACCATGTTTGGAGATTCGAATTGGATGTCATTGTAGGTAGTCTACTGACTGATTAATCATGCGAGAGAGCATTTCCATACTCATGATGAAGACGTATGGAGATAAATGATCTCCTTTTCGAATTCCTCTCGAAGGATTGAAGTAAGATGTACGTGTTCCGTTAATAAGTATTGATGTAGTCGTAGTAGTAATACAAGACATTATTAATTCTGTAAGAGAGGCTGGAATGTTGAAATATAGAAGAGTTCTCCTTATGAAAGACCACTCCAACCAATCGAAGGCCTTTTCAAGGTCTAATTTAAGAAGCATATAGATTGTTTTGCCTTTCATTTTGCGAAAATGACTAATAATTTCCTAAACTATTATAGCATTGTCAGAAGCTTTCTTTCCCTGTTGGAAGCTAGATTGTGTAAGTCCTATAATCTTGGAGAGAAGAGGCTTACGCCTGTTAACAATTATTTTAGTAATTAACTTATAAATAACAGACTGATAGACCTATATTGTTGAACAGTGTGTGCATGCTTGACTTTTGGGATAAGGCATATATAAGTACGATTGAGGTCATTTAGAATGATCTTATCTGTGAAAATTTGTTTCCAAAAATGATAACCTTAGGGCCTGCTTCCATCCAATATTTTTGGTAGAAGAAAGGATGTAGGCCATCCGGACTAGGTGCCTTATAAGGCTTGAATCCTTTCGGAGCTTGCGTAATTTCAACATCAATGGGAACGACCTGTAGAATTCGATTATCAGTATGCTCTATTACATTTGACGGAGCAACCTGAACATTAGATGTAGAAAATATATGATTTGTGGTAAACAAATGTTGATAGTAGTCCAATATTCGCCTACGTATATCATCGGTGTTAAAGGTCCAGTTCCCTACTGTATCTTGTAGAGCAGTAATCCTATTTTGTCTTCTTCTATGTAGTGTAGTCATATGGAAAAACTTAGTATTTGCATCACCGTCATTTAGCCAAGAAATACGAGATTTAAGTTTCCAAAAATCTTCTTCTAATCGTAAAATAGTACTATATTCAAGAATTAATTGTTGCTCTAGATTTTGTAGGAAGTTACTTGTAGGATAGTGAACAGAAGATTGAATGCCCAAGAGTCGGGCAAGTAATCTACGTTTATGACTAAATATGTTTCCAAAAGTGTATTTATTCCAGGATAAAGCAGCTTCTTGGAACATTTTTGTTGTACTAATGAGGTCTGCGTTATTACCCCAAACCTCTTGTACTAGTTGCTGGAATTGAGGGTGTGTTGTCTACACTGTCTCAAAGCGATAGATTTTCTTATAATAGGCTCGTCTAGATTCCAGTGTTAATAATAGCGGATAGTGGTATAAGTAAGTGTGTGGTAAATGTTTAACCGTTGCCTCAGGATATATATTAATCCAATCAAAGTTTGCTAAAATACGGTCTAGGCGTTCTAAAATCGTATGACCATGACATCGTTTGTTTGTCCACGTATATCGACTACCCTTAAATCCTAAATCCATCAAGTTACAAGAATTTATAAAGTTGTTGAAATTATCTGCTCTACTATTACTTATTGGTAGACCCCCAAACTTTTCCCTAGCAGTAAGTACTTCATTAAAGTCCCCTCCTATTAGCCAAGGACAAATTACATAATTTTTGTTAAAATCACGTAGATTATCCCATAGTGTATTTCTAGCACCATAAGAATTTATAGCATAAATTGCAGATAGTAACCATTTAGGAGTGGATGGACATCCCTGAACAAGACAATGGATCTCCTTTTCTGACATCCTCAGTTCTTCCACATTAATAAGTGTGGCATGCCATAACACTACCAATCCACCTATGAGCCCATTGGCAGGCACCTGCGACATGTGGGTGAATTGGAAATCATCACGAAGAATTGTGTGGTCCTGCATATGTGTCTCCAAAAGTATAGCCAAGGCTGGCCTATGATTGTCCAATAAAGATCTAAGTGGCGCCTAAACTCAGCATTATGGGAACCCGGGCAATTCCAAATGATAAAATTCATACAGTTAGGAGAAAATGTAACCCTTTCAGATGGAATTGGAATCTGAAGATTGACAGCCTCCATGGCTATCATTCCCTGATCCTCTACTACACGACTCGGTCGAAGTGTTGGAATGACAACCATGGCATATTTCCCGTCCTCTTGGTTTGTCATCAACCGGAAGTTGAGATTGCATGTGACTAACTCTAGGGGGGCATTTCAGTGTGAACTTTTTTTCGTATTTCTCCTTGAGGCTGTAAAGTTGAATGCCCTTTAGCCACAAGTATTCCGTGCGAGTTTCCTTCATCTCTGCTAGGATTTCTATCAGCTCCTGATTTGTTTGCATGTCGAGTACGTTTGGAGATGGTAGTGGTGATGGAGAGGGACTCATTGGTGGAGTCAGTAGATCGTTTGGACTGAGTGGGGTGGAGAGTGAGAGAGGGTTGAATGAGTCGATTGGTTGAAACCAAGGAGCATAGATCTGTCCCCAATGGTGTGGAGTATAGAACGACAGTAGGTGCATATGTGGGTTGACATATGGTGTTGGTGTATGCATGGGATACCCCCACTATGGTTGCTGTGAAGTTGACGCTTGATGGTCCAGTAGTAGTGGAGTCTGAGTTGTGTACCACTGTGTTTGAGTTAACCCTTGATATTATAATTTAGTCGGTATTTAAAAGGATATTACTAGTACTTAACTATTCTTTTGATATGAAAATATATTTGTATAAAAATTCCCCCAGATAAAAACACAAATGACTCTAGGAACAACTACTGGAATTGACATTTATAAGTTCAAAATCAAGGAATTATTCCTCAAGTTTGAAATTTTACTATAAGAAAAAATCTAGCATTGTAAGTTGGAGTTCAAATCTTTAGGTGTGGTATTCTAAACACAACTACTAAATTTTTAACATTTCTTAGTTCAAAACCCATGATTTGTTCATGAACTTTAGTTCAAAATCTAGGAATTATTCCTCAAGTTTGAAATTTTACTATAAGAAAAAATCTAGCATTGTATGATGGAGTTCAAATCTTTAGGTGTGGTATTCTAAATACAACTACTAAAATTTTAACATTTCTTAGTTCAAAACCCATGATTTGTTCATGAACTTTACAAATTCCCTGCAAATGATACTCTAGCATACTATGCAGAAGATCAAACACAAGATCAGATTTGTTGGAATTCTTCCATTTATTCCCTTGCAGATTATTTAACTTCGCTATCTTGCTGTCCATTGATTCTAATGTACTAATAATGCATTAAAGCATTTAATATACTTTTAAGTACTCATAATTGGGGGTGGCAAATGGGTGGATCAAGTCGGGTACGGGTAAGATAAAAAATGATAGATTATCCGACCCGATCCGTATTTAAAATGGATAGAAAATGAGGTACTTGACAGATAATATGAATATCTATCATTTTTGGGAGAATTTGTGGTCTCCCAAACTTGAGCAACCCCCAATTTGAGTCTTTACAAATATAAAAGTGAAGCACATTAGTTATTCATTTTCTAAGTGATAATATGATTTTTACCCATACTTTACTCATTTTAAAAAAGTTTATTATCCAAACAATTTTTTTGTGAATAATAGGAATACATAACTATTTTTAATCTATTTTACCGCTACTACTCATAACTGAGAGAATTTGAGTATTCCAGGTTGTTGCTTCCATCATCGTAAGTCCCTTTGGACCATTTGTTGTCATCTACTAGCCATGGAAACAAAAGTACAATGAGATTAATGATTCTCTTGTGAAGTCCCAAGCCTATTGGCTTGATGTAACACCGTAAAAGGGGAGGAAGAAGGGAACAATGGTGATTAATATATTGGATTTTTTTTGGTTTTTATCCCTTCTTACGAGGATAAATAAAGTATCTTTTGGGCCTAGTCACTTTTCCCTAAATCCCATTATATATATGACCAACTTAGGTCTTATTTCAAGAACACAAGAGATATTTTACAACATTCATATAGAGAGAAAAATGAGAGAGAAGTGGTGATTTTCGCACCAGTGAAAATCAACTACAGTAGTTCGCTTCAAACTGCATTATTTGATTTGTTAACAGTTGGACCAAGCTCAAATTTGAACTGGAGGTTCTCAAAATATTGTTCTTTTATTTCAACGGTAGAGATTGGATTTTTTGGTCTGTAGCTCTAGTTTTAGATCACGAATAGTAGCTCATTTTTGGGGGTAATTTCTCTCCTTTCTTCACTAATTTTGCTGCTATCTTTTATGTCTTGTTGCTCCGTATTTGGCATTGTTGTTGTATCCATATGAATAACATTGTTGTAACTCTTATTGATTATTAGTGGAGCTTTTGTGGGCTTGAGGTCCCGTGGATTTTTACCTCTTCACATTAAAGGGTGTTTCCACGTAAATTTGGTGTAACGACTCGACCGATTATTTTGAGAATTTAAGATCCGTTCGGTGGTGTAAGGTCTTGAACAACTTCACATTGCGTATATCGACCGGCGTGCGTGGTTGAATTCAGTTACCGGATAATCCGGAGTCAAATTGGAAGGAAAATTTCAATTTTTGAAGCTTAAGTGATGGAAGTTTACCGGAGGTTTGACTTTTGAGTGAACGACCTCGGAATGAGTTTGAGGTGATGTCAGCAGCTTCGTATGATAATTTTGGACTTAGGCGCGCGTCCGAGATTGCTTTTGGAGATCCGTAGAGTAATTTAAGGTAATTCGGCAAAAGTTAGAATTTCAGCGATTTTGGCCGATAGGTGAAATTTTGATATCGGGATCAGCATAATATTCCGAGAGTGGTTGTAGGTCCGTTGTGTTATTTATGATTTATCTGCAAAATTTGGCGTCATTCCGGGTTGAATTGATAGGTTTCGGCACGATTTTGATAATTGAAGATTTGAAAATTCACAAGTTTGATATTTGGTATGATTCATCGTTTTGGTGTTGTTTTATGTGATTTGAAACCCCGAGCGAGTCCGTGTGAGGTTATATGACTTGTGTGTGTGTTTGGATAGGGTCCCGGGGGTCTCGGGTGTGTTTCGAATGGGCTTCGAGTCAACTTTCCCTCATTTTCCACTCTTGAACCTGTCTTCCGGTTTCCTTCTATGCTATCACATAGCAATAGTCACGATCGCATAGTGTTGCTCTGACCCGCCCAGACCTTCCTTCAATGCGTTCACACAGTCAGGTTCGCGATCGCGGAAGCCTACTTTCTCATTTTTCGTGATCGCATCTACACCATCGCGTTCGCACAGTAGAAAGTAGGGTTGAGGTAGATGGTTTTTCATTCATTGCGTTCGCATAGGAACCCCTGCGTTCGTGTAGCTCTCCTGTTCTTCTTCTCCACGTCCGCATTCCCCTTGTCACGTTCGCGATGCACCACTGGACAGTGACCATAATTCCCTCCTATGAGATCGCATCAACTTATTCGCGATCGCATCGTACCTTTTTGGCCAGCAACAATTTTCTTCTACGTGATCGCATCCTTTGGTCCGCGATCCAATGCTCAAATATCTGGGAAGATAGAATATAGTCCAAAATTAGGGGTTTCACCATTTTATCATATTTTGACTTCTAGAGCTCGATTTTTGGCGATTCTTTGAGGACTTGTCAAGACCCCAAATCTAAACTGTCCTTGAAGACGTCTATCGTGGTACTAGGCTAGCCAAATTTACTGAAAATATCATAAGGTTCCTATTTAATACATAAATTATCCTATGTTTCATAATAATTTCCACTTTTAAGCATTTCAAAATAATAAAAATGATCAGAACGTCTGAATACAGCCCCAACATCTGGAGTCAACCGTCATGAGTATCTAAGAAGTGATACAGTCTAATACTAATTCTCTACTACAACAAGTCTGGGAAGTAAAGTAAAATGACAGAATAGGAAGGAGAAAGAGTAGGCTGCGGACGCGGAGCATCTACCTCACAATCTCTGAACAATGCTCCAACTGGGGTAGCTCAACTATCGCTCTGCCCCGGTACCTGAATCTGCACACAAGGTGCAGGGAGTAACGTGAGTACGCCAACTCAGTAAGTAATAACCAGAACTAAAGACTTGAGTGCAGTGACGAGCATTTTTAAAGATCATGTAAAAACCATATAGTAAGCAACAATAGAAGTGATTAAACTCAAGTCAGGAATCTACATTCTGAATATTTCATAAAAAACTCCAGTTTTCTATTTTATAATTCGTATAAACGTTTGTTCAAAATTTTTCAACTGATCAGTGTAAAGAAGAGTGAAAACAGTAGTTTCGTAAAATATCAGCCGCTTGGGCACAGTGTCACTCACGTATAAGCCTCTCGGGAAAACCTCTCAGTCACTCGTGACTCTACTCACATAGATCAATGCTCACCCTCAGCACTCTCACTCAACAGGTACCATATATAACTGCTGCAGTGTGCAGCCCGATCCATATAATAACCCGCTGCAGCGTGCAACCTGATCTATAATAGTAACCCGCTGCGGCGTGCAGCCCGATCCATAATCTTACCTCCAAGTGTTTCCCTTTGATTCCTTCTTCAATCCCTCTCAAAAAGCTTCAAAACCACTCAATAATGGTGAAAAATGGACTGAAATTCGCAAAGGAGGGCTTTAGATAGTTCTGCCCAAATCACTCTATGCGAATGCGGCCTATGCCTCACGTTCGCGATGAACAAAATTTACCATCCGTTCTTTTACTCTATGCAATCGCGGCCTTTCCCATGCGATCGCGTAGAACAAATTTTTCCAACAACCTTCTCCAACTCTTCCGAATAGCCTCTAGTATAATGGTCATAACCTTTTATGAAAAAATCCAAATTACAATTGGTTTAACTTTCTGGATACTACACATCAAGGGCTACAACTTTCATTTTTGGATTATCTTCAAATTCCTTATATATTGTGAGCTATAAGTTTACAAAGTCGGGACAATGCAGCAGAAACTTTACTCTATGCGATCTCGAGAAGCCTTATGCGATCGCATAGCACAACTGGATTTTTCCAATTTTTCTTTATGCTAACGCGGCCTGATCTATGCTATCGCACTGTACACCCCTGAAGCCAAAAACCAGCAACTAAAAATGGCCTAGAAATGGTCCGAAACTCACTCGAGACCCTCGGGACCTCAACCAAAACATACCAACACATCCCATAACATCACACCAACTTAATCGAGCCTTCGAATCACCCAAAACAACATCAAAATACCAAATTAACCCCGAATTCAAGCCTAAGAATTTCTAAACTTCCGAAATTCGCCAACAATGCCGAAATCAACCAAACCACGTCCGATTGACCTGAAATTTTGCACACACATCGCAAACGACACTACAAACCTATTCCAACTCCCAGAATTCCATTCCAACCCCGATAGCCAATTTTCCACTGCCGACCGAAAATTGCCAAAAATCCAATTTTGCCAATTCAAGCCTAATTCTACCACGGACCTCTGGATAACATTCCGAACACGCTCCTTGGTCCAAAAACACCTAACGAAGCTATTCGAACCATAAAAACCAAATTCCTAGATTGTTTTTCCATAAGTCAACTTCCGGTTGAGTTTTCCAACTAAATAACTAACTTAAGAGACTGAGTGTCTCATTTCTTTCCACAATCACGCCGAACCCGAACCAATAAACCTAACACAACATGAAAGAGCTGAACTACATATAATGAAGTAGAAATGGGAGAAACGGGGCTAAAATTCTCGGAACGACCGATCGGATCGTTACATTCTCCCTCGCTTAAACATACATTCATCCTCGGACGTGCCCATAGTTGTTCCCAAAAACTGTCAAATTTCCGAATAACCTTACCGCGCACACACCTGGGGTGATCCTACGTCACCTTACCCCATATAGGCCTGATAACATAACATAACTGAAATTTCATAATTCAACCTGACCGATAAACCTTAGAACCAAATTCCCACTTCTGAAATACTTTGCAAGATCAAAATTCCACAACTAAAACTGAATAAGTCTGAACACGCTGTATCAAGCCATATCCGTAACCCAAGATGTAATTACATAATATACCGCATGACTCGAACACTCATAGCGATAACTCCTAATCATAATAGTTGCTCAAAACAACCCAATACCGGTACATAACCTCTTATCAAGCAATGCCCCGCTCTAACACTTTCATATGCTGCCGATGAAGAAACACGTAGAAACTAGCAACATCCCACGAGCTCAAATCATAGAAAAGATTCACATGAGAGAACTATCCTGCTATCAACAATTACCATCACAACACCATGCTACAAGCCTGGCACACATCACAAATCAAAACACACGAATCTGACACCAAGGGTCATACCTCTACATAACTCCGCTACAATGTGTGATCCCATCCAAACGCTGGTCCACATGAAATACTTCAAGCCACCTAGCTCAAAATCAATAACCATGCACAATTCAACATCAAGTACTCAAGGTGCATTGCTATAACATGGGGGAATCGGGCGATACCATGCAACACGAACCCGAAAGAACATAACCGATATGCCCCAATCCCGCAATAAATCCCAAATAAATCTGCACCATATGTGAATATAACTAACAATCACCACTTCTTGCAACACCGAAGGGTAACCCATAGATCACTCCAGAATATGAATGAACTCAATGACAATCGAAGGGTACATCCCTCAACAATAGCAATTCGGAGTCAACAATTCCAACTCGGTGCAGAACACACACTCATACTGGGCCTACCAATAACCCTAAATCAACTCTGGTCACCCACAACAGATAGATAACTCTCCGAAGGTTCACAATGACTGAATCAAGGCATTTACTAACATCCGACTAGCTTTGCTCTCATCCTCACAGTCCACAACCACAAAATAATCTGTTTATTAGAACTCTCAGTCTCGAAGTCCATGAAGCGCACGAATTAACATATACAATCGCAACTCCACCGCTCGAATATATCACACACCTCTAATACTGAATCATTCCACGAGGGATACTCCTATAATTTTTCTATGCCAGCAAGCAAACTTGAATATCAGCAGTCGATCCAACAAGAGAGCGTTGCGATACCAATGAAGTACCCTTAACTCAAACACATTGCTCTTTCTGAAATGTAGACCCTCATTAAGCTGCAACAAGTAGTGATATCATTTACCTAGTCATCTGAAACTGTCCATGCTGCATAAGAATTTATGACCTTCCTTCCAGATTTGAACCGTGACCTCACACATGCAAATCTCAACCCTACACAACATATACCACGCCATCCTATGATAAGTATGAGAACTTCCTGATCCCTTCCGAGCCACAAGCTACTACGTACCCAACTAGCCAAGATTTTTCCATTTGATCCCATTTAGAAGCAAAATCACTATACATCACTTGTACCTCACGCCAATAGAAAATATATATCTCTAACCGTGGTAGAACCCATCAGGAACTATCTGAATCCCATTTGTACAACACCAAACCGTCAGGACTGAATCCTTCTAACCCAACCAAGCTACGCAGGCCACCAAGAATCCAAGAGCATTGCTATGAAACACCTATACAGACTCATTGCCTAATAAACACCCAAGGAACTAATCATATCCCTTACCATGACGATCCGACCTACTACAAATTTGTCCTATTTATCCAAGTTTCTTCTGACTTACCTTCAAATTGATACTTCTCCTTTCCATAATACCGCAATTCTCAATCTAGACTCACCACGCGTGACCCAAGCATAAGACCGTACCGTTTAAGGCTCGTAAGCCGCTGAATATCATCTCAAATATCCCCAAAAGTACCACATTCAAAATACTTACCCTAAAGAGACTTCCTGCGAATCTAAATCCATTACCTTCACTTTCCTGATACTGATATGTAGAGTCCATGAAAATGTAGAAATGCCACAAGTCCCGACACCCTCTAACGCAAATCTCAGTTCTAGCCAAATGCACACCTTGAAAATTCCCAATTGTTACGTATAACCTTGAATCCATCAGAATCATTCTCGATAGTCATCCACTCTACACAAATCTCAATTAAAATGATCAAAGGACCTGACCCCATTTCCACACCAACATACTAGGAAGTAGTCCACACATTTTAGCAACAAGCAAATTCATACACTACACACACTACACCTTTTTCAACTACAACTCAATCATTCAATAAAATCCCTTTACCCATAGAGTACCTTACAACCTGTATCGAAAATTCCCATCACTCGAGTCATTCCCAGACTCCACCTCTGCAGATCATAACTGATCCGCCAATATACCTCGAACTGAAACCAATACACCATATAATCGTGTAATCAACTTATCATTAAGAGCCTCCCCCACTTGTCTCAAAGCCAACGACCAAGACAAACAATAACTCACAATGCCCATACGCTATCACTGTCACCATACTGTAGTGAAATTCAACTAAATCCTTCATAAGCTCATATGACACAAACCATCTGATATTCCACATCGTATGCAGATCTCGTATTCACCATTGTAATAGTCATGCCAACTTCCACAAGCGAACTAAACTCAAATTTCAACATAATATCAATTTCTGATAAAATAGGATTTGCCACAGAATCACCTAAGGATCACACAACCTCAAGACACCTCGCGGGAGATAGCCCTGCCTGCTTATCCCCAAACTGATCTCTCTCTATACCCTTGCAAACATCATAGCTATTATGCATTCATTTTATCCTTCTGCATCTAAACACAACCAACGCCTACCCTCGAGGCATCACAATACGCGGTATAAGAACCTGAAGCTGATGGCAGAACTAACATTGGAGCTATGGTCAAAGAAATCTTGAGCTTCTGGAAGCTCTACCCACACTCGTCTGACCACATGGATACCCTCACTGGACACCACGTGTCCCAAAAATGCTATTAATCCGAGCCAAAAATCCACACTTGAAGAACTTTGCATAGAGCTTCTCCTCCCTGAATCCTTATAATACCATCCTCAAATGCTGAATATGCTACCCCTGACTACGAGAGTACGCCAGGATGCTATCAATGAACACAATAACGAAGGAGTGCAATTACTGCTGGAATACACTGTTAATCAAATACATGGACGCTACTAGGGCATTAGTCAGCCCAGAAACATCACTAAACACTTATAACACAACAGGGAGGTCCACTTCCCTCAACAACTAAACTATATGAGAGGTCCTCCAATATACTCGCAACTCGAGGCCATATGCCGTCTCAAGACAGAAGTCTAACACTCAATAGCTCTTGCTTCATATCCAGCCAATCCCTTTTGTCACAATCAAACAGTATGAACCCATCTCACCATATAATCACACTCACCACATAGTCATCCAGCCACAAAGTCCCACCAATAAGGACAAAAACGGACATATAAGTCCCAAATGCACGACTCACACAATCGAAATCTCAACACTCAAGCCACAGAATAAAATTCGTCCTCAAGTCCTCCAGAATGGCCCATTATCAACATGGTAAAATTGCCTCTCGCACCTCACCCATGAAAATCACAAGCCGTGGATACATAGATGATACTGAGCGCTCGCATGCGCACTCGAATACATAGAAAGAATTCAAAGGGTTACGCTTTTGGCTGAATAATTGGATTCGCACGACAAGAATTCAAGAATGTGAGATTTTCCTAAGGGTTCTATAGCCTCTCGAAGATAAATACAGACGTCTCCGTACCGATTCGCAAGACTCTACTAAACCTGCTCATGACCGGTGAGTCCTATGTAACCTAGGCTTTGATACCAACTTGTCACGATCCCAAATCTAAACTGGCCGTGATGGCGCCTATCGTGGTACTAGGCTAGCCAAATTTACTGAAATATCATAAGGTTCCCATTTAATACATAAATTATCCTATGTTTCATAATAATTTCCACTTTTAAGCATTTCAAAACAATAAAAATGATCAGAACGTCTAAACACAACCCCAACATCTAGAGTTAACCGTCATGAGCATCTAAGAAGTGATACAGTCTAATACTAATTCTCTACTACAACAAGTCTAGGAAGTAAAGTAAACTGATAGAGTAGGAAGGAGAAAGAGTAGGATGCGGACGCCGAGCAACTACCTCACAATCTCTGAATCATTCTCCAACTGGGGTAGCTCAACTATCACTCTACCCCGATACCTGAATCTGCACACAAGGTGCAGGGAGTAACGTGAGTACGCCAACTCAGTAAATAACAACCATAACTAAAGACTTGAGTGCAGTGACGAGCATTTTTACAGATCATGTAAAAACCATATAATAAGCAACAATAGAAGTGATTAAACTCAAGTCAGGAATCTACATTCAGAATATTTCATAAAAACTCCAGTTTTCCATTTTATAATTCGTATAAACGTTTGTTTAACATTTGTCAACTGAGGCTTAGTGTAAAGAAGAGTGAAAACAGTAGTTTCGTAAAATATCAGCCGCTCGGGCATAGTGTCACTCACAAATAAGCCTCTCGGGGAAGCCTCTCAGTCACTCGTGACTCTACTCTCATAGGTCAATGCTTACACTCAACACTCTCACTCAACATGTACCATATGTAACCGGTGCGGCGTGCAGTCAGATCCATATAATAACCCGTTGCGGCGTGCAGCCCGATCAATAATAGTAACCCGCTGTGGCGTGCAGCCCGATCCATAATAGTAACCCGCTGCAGCGTGCAGTCCGATCCATAATAGTCGACTGCGCTCACTAGGGGTGTACAGACTCCTGGAGGGGCTCCTTCAACCCAAGCGCTATATCGCTGCGACGTGCATCCCGATCCACATAATATCTGCTGCGGCGTGCAACCCGATCCGATATATATACATTGCTGCGGCGTGAAGCTCGATCCGATATATATACATTACTGCGGCGTGCAGCCCGATCCATAACTATCCTCACAAACTCGGCTCTCGGCCTCACTTAGTCACCTTCACAAGACACTCGGGCAAACTCATCACAACTCACGGGACTCAGCCCAAGATAACTCTCAGTATTCAAAAATAGGGGGATAACAGTGATAAACAACAACATATATAAAGCATGACTGAGTTCATAATTTTTTTCTATCAAGAATAGTGGGAAAAATACCCCTGAGGGTCAAAACAAGTAGGCACAAGGCCCCAAACATGGCATACAGAACATAATGTAATATAAACCTCTAAACTATAAGATATCATATGATTTTAAAATCAAACACGCAGTTTAATAGTCGCCATGGGACGGATCAAGTCACAATCCCTATCGGTGCACGCCCATATGCTCATCACCTAGCATGTGCGTCACCTCATTTATCAAAACAATACGAAATACCGGGGTTTCATACCCTCAGGTCTGGATTTACAATCGTTACTTACCTCAAACCGGCGCGAATACTAATCCGTGATGCTCTTTCCCCGCGAATCAACCTCCGAATTCTCCAAATCTAGTCAAAATCATATTTATACTATCAATATATGTTAAAGGGATGAATTCCACATGAAAATTATCAAATTAGATCAAAAATTCCGACTTTGCCTCAAACCCGACCCCTGGGCCCTCATCTCAGAATCTGATAAAAATTACATCACAAGAATCCTTATCCTCCCACGAGTCCGTACATACCAAGAACATCAAAATCGGACCTCAAATGGCCCCTCAAATCCTCAATCAAAGGTCTCCAAATCATAAGCCCTAATTCTCCAATTTTTTGGTTTAAATTCCACTAATTTCAGGTTTAATTACTCATAAATCAACATAGAATCAAGTATTGAAGTCAAAAATTTTACCTCCAAGTGTTTCCCTTTGATTCCCTCTTCAATCCCTCTCAAAAACCTTCAAAACCGCTCAACAATGGTGAAAAATGGACTGAAATTCGCAAAGGAGGGGTTTAAATGCTTCTACCCAGATCACTCTATGCGAACGCGGCCTACGCCTCGCGTTCGCGATGAACAAAATTTACCAGCCCTTCTTTTACCCTATGCGATCGCGGCCTTTCCCATGCGATCGCGTAGAACAAATTATTCCAACAGCTTTCTCCAACTCTTCCGGATAGCCTCTAGTATAATAGTCATAACCTTTTTTACAAAACTCCAAATTACAATTGGTTTAACTTTCTAAAAACTATACATCAAGGGCTACAATTTCATTTTTGGATCATCTTCAAATTCCATATAGATTGTGAGTTATAAGCTTACAATGTCGGGACAATGCAGCCGAAATTTTACTCTATGCGATCGCATAGCACAACTGGATTTTTCCAATTTTTCTCTATGCTAACGCGGCCAGATCTATGCTATCGCACTGTACACCCCTCAAGCAAAAAACCAGCAACTAGAAATGGCCTAGAAATGGTCCGAAACTCACCCGAGACCCTCGAGACCTCAACCAAAACATACCAACACATCCCATAACATCACACAAACTTAGTCGAGCCTTCGAATCACCCAAAACAACATCAAAATGCCAAATTAACCCCGAATTCAAGCCTAAGGATTTCTAAACTTTCGAAATTTTCCAACGATGCCGAAACCAACCAAACCACGTCCGATTGACCTGAAATTTTGCACACACATCAAAAAGACACTACAAACCTATTCCAACTCCCGGAATTCCATTCCAACCCCGATAGCTAATTTTCCACTGCCGACCGAAAATCGCCAAAAATCCAATTTCGCCAATTCAAGCCTAATTCTACCACGGACCTCTGAATAACATTCCGAACACGCTCCTAAGTCCAAAAACACCTAATTTAGCTATCTGAACCATAAAAACCAAATTCCGAGATCGTTTACCCATAAGCCAACTTCTGGTTGACTTTTCCAACTAAATAACCAACTTAAGAGACCAAGTGTCTCATTTCTCTCCACAATCACACCAAACCCAAACCAATAAACCTAACACAACATGAAAGATATGAAATACATATAATGAAGCAGAAACGGGGAAAACGGGGCTAAAACTCTCGGAACGACCGATTGAGTCGTTACAATTTTTCACACAATTTGAATGCATAAGTGTTCTTCAACTAGAATTAAACATATTCCATGAATTAGTCCTTGTTTTTATCATATAATTTGTGTTTTGAGTTGGGGAAATTGTATATTTTGAAAAAACATTCCTAACTTGAAAAATCATGATTTGATGGACCAAATGATATCGGAATTTGATAATTTTTGTATGGTTGAACTCGTATTGGAATGGGTAATCGGATTTTGTAAAATTTGTTAGGTTCCGAGGTGCGGGCTCGGGGGTCGACTTTTGGATCGATTTTTATATTTTTGTAAAGATTGAAACTTTATTATCCGGAATAGTTCTTTACAAGTTTTATGTGCGTTTTGAAGTTGTTCTAGTTGATTTTGAGCCTTTCGGAAGTCTTTTGCTCGAGAAGGCCATTTTAGAGTACCGGGTTGTCATCTTTGAGGTAAGTATCTTGCCTAACCTTGTGTGGGGGAACTACCCCTTAGGATTTGAGTCTTCTATGTTGATTGTAGCCTGTGTACGCAAGGTGATGAGTGCGTACTTGGACTTATTTGTAGAAGGTTGGTGTTTTAGGATTCTTAGGTCCTTATATCCCCTGTGTATGAAGTTGAAATTTCTATGACTGAGTTCCTAATTGCTAGTTTCATCTCTTCCTACTTAAATTAGATTTACTCGCTTTTAGATTTCGTTTGTTGTTTACTTGATCTTAATTGACTTGACTGAAGATTTTTCCCCTTCTATCATCATGCTATATTTTTCTTCACAAACTGCCTACTTAGCTAAAATTTGTATTACTTCGCCTTATAATTGTTTAGCAGTAATTGGAGTATTATATTGTTTCCATTGTTGAATCCCTTGCCGAGACAGTATGGTTTCCATTATTGTTCATGTTGCTGATGATATTGTTTCCATTGTTGAATCCCTTGCCGAGACAGTATGGTTTCCATTATTGTTCATGTTGCTGATGATATTGTTTCCATTGTTGACTCCCTTGTCGAGACAGTATGGTTTCTATTATTGCTTATGCTGTTGATTCCCTTGTCTGAATGCTATCATTTCATTTGTTTGGGTGAGAAAGAGTGTAAAGCACGAAGGGTGATGCCGTTCCATTGTCTATATTCATTATCATGTGAGGAAAGAGTGTAAAGCACGAAGGTTGATACCGTGCCATATTATTGAAATTAAAAGAACGAAGGGTGATGCCGTGCCATATTATTGAGAGTAAAATCAAGAAGGGTGATGCCGTGCATGATATTGTGATTGAGTGCTAATGCACGAAGGGTGATGCCGTTCCATATTATTGAGAGTAATAGCACGAAGGATGATTCCATGCATGATATTGTGATTGAGTGCTAATGCACGAAGGGTGATGCCGTGCCATATTATTATGAGTTCATGGCACGAAGGGTGCTTCCGTGCAGGTGAGGACGAGGGACATGCATTATGATGTGATATCTGTTTCCCCGTGTATTCATTATGCCTTTACTTCGAGCTGAATTGTTGTACTTACATATTTGGTTAGACTTATTATTGTTTTCCTGTACTTGACTTTTTTTCTCAATTGTTTCATTGTCCATGTATTTTACTTGCTTAATTTTCTTAATTTATGTGTCCTATATGTCGATTCCTATGGAAAGGACGAGAGTAAAATCACGAAGGGTGATGCCGTGCACTTGTTCTATCGGAAATTAAGTTCGAAATACATTTATTGGGAAAGTAAATTTTAAAAAGGCTTATCTTGAAGAAATCACATCTAAAGACTTTCCTTCTTTAAAATATATATACGTATTCGGAGGAGGTAATTTTCAAAAGAAATTTCCTATTTTGAAACGAATATATTTAAGGTATTTAATATAAACTGGCGGGTGAAAGGTTATATTCGAAGGTTTGATTAAATTGTTGGAGTTGTTGGCTAAGGTGAGAGGTGGAGGTTATCAGTGCTGAGTTATTACTTGTTCTTACTGTATTGTGGGTTTCGATTTTTGGCTATGCTCCCGTCCATTTTTCTGTGTAATATTATGATATTTCGTCGATTTATTATTATTTTTCATCCCGCATTGCATTGTTATGTAGTTAATTATATTGTGTAATCCTTGTACAAATGTCATATTCCGTCATTTTCTATATTTATTTCTGTTTGTTTTATTAGACCAGTGGGTGTCTTGACTAGTCCTCGTCACTACTTCACCGAGGTTAGCCTTGATACTTACTAGGCACCGCTATGGTGTGCTCATACTATACTTCTGCACATTTTTGTGCAGATTCCAGGTTTTGCATAGCCGGTCGATCGATAGTTAGCATCGCGGTTGCTGTTGTGGAGACTCAAGGTGTAAAACCGCTCCAGCGTTCGCGGGTTTCGGAGTCACTGTCTTATTTTGCTTATATATTGTTGTTTTTGTTCTAGAAAAATGGTATTTAGGAATTATAGTGTAAATTCTGTAAAGCTTATGACTCGTACTTACCGGGTTTTGGGAAGATGTGTAAGGTGTAGAGACTTATTCCAGAAAAACACTTAAAATGATTTTTGTATTGTGATTGATGTTTATTAATGACAGGCTTACCTAGTACTTAAGACTAGGTGCCGTCACGATACCCAACAGAGGAGAAATTGGGTCGTGACAAGTCGATATCAGAGCTCTAGGTTCATATGTGCTACGAGTCATAAGCGAGTTTGGTAGAGTCTTGCGGATCGGTACGGAGGCGTCTGTACTTATCTTTGAGAGGCTACGGGACTATTAGGCCAATTTCACTTCCTTGATTCCTATCGTGCGAGTCATTGATCTTGAAATTTGAAATTACCGTTCCATTCTCTCACTGATGGTGAGGACACGAGATGAAGTTCCTGATAATATTACCCCCGGAGCAGAGGTCGCTAGGGGCAGAGGCAGAGGTCGACAAGAAGCACATGCCACAGTCAGAGCACCTACCAGAGCAACTTTTGAAGAGCCGCCAGTTGTTCCAGTGGGAGAACAGGTACCAGAGGGGCTTGTTGTTACGCCCGGACTTCAGGAGACCTGGGCACAACATAACTGGTACATCGACTCAGGCGGGATTGATTCCGGGTGCACCAGCTACTTCACAGATCAGGGGAGGAGTTCAGACTCCCGCCGCCTACATTACCAAGATCATGTTGGTCAGGTTCCAGTTGTCATGGTAGCACAACATGTGGTTTCAGTTCAGCCCGTGGGTAGAGCAGCAACATCTGAGGAAGGACATCTCAGACTTGAGAGGTACAAGGAATACCACCCTCCTACTTTCAGTGGATTGGAGACGGATGATGCCAGGATTTTTTGGAGGACTGTCACTGCATTCTCCGTACTATGGGTATTGCGGAGTAGAGTGGGGTTGATTTTGTCACGTCTCAATTCAGAGGAACGACTTGTCAGTGATGGCGGGCATATGAGTTGGGGTAGCCCGGCCGAGTTAGCTTCACTTGCATGGATTCAGGTTTCAGAGATATTTTTGAGGGAGTTTGCACCTCAGTCCCTCCGAGATACATGGCGCGCAGAGTTTGAGTAGCTACTCCAGGGCGCTATGTCAGTATTAGAGTATGCCGTCAAATTCTGTGAGTCGGCCATATATGCACCTCCCTTGGTTGCTTCAGTTAGGAGATGGGTCCATAGATACATTGAGGGGTTCAGGAATGATATTTGGTTCGGCACGACCCGAGAGTTGGAGTGAGATGTCTCGTTCCAGCAAGTAGTAGGGATCCCTCGCCAGTTAGAGGGTATGTGGGACCGGGAGTGAGAGGACAGAGAGTTTAGGAGAGAGAGTACAGGGAGTCCTTGTAGTCCGGAGAGATCTACTGGTCCTTATTATGGAGGCAGGGTATGACACGGTAGAGGTTTTGTGGGTCAGCTGGTTCAGATTGAATTACCAGTTTCGCATGGGGTTTCATGTACTCATCGGTCTCAGAGTACTCATATTGCAAAGTTTCCACAAACATGTCGATAGAGTGGTTATTTTGAGTATGGAGATACCGGTCACAGGGTCAGAGGTTATTCCAGGATCCAGACAGGTGTGTCACAGCAGGTGTATTCAGGTGAGTAGAGGGCTCCCAAGAGGAGGAGGACCGACCTATTGATGTGTTTCATATAGTAGGCTAAAGGCCGTTGTGCTAGATATTATCATACATGTATATTTTTATGTGTTACAGAAGGGATCCATTTGTATTTCATTATAGTTCTGCTGGTCGGGACGAGTTTCCCTTATTTGTTGCCTTATTGATAAGTGAGTTTCATGTTTTTCACTCTATTTTTCATGCTTGCTCCCATTGGGAGATTCTGTGAGTGGTAACCCGTGTCTATCATTGTTTATTCATTAATTAAACGGGTGATACTAGAAGTGAGTCCTTGTTGTTCATCATGGTGAGCTTTATGTGATTTTTCCTAAGTATTTTGTTTACGAACTGTGATTTGATAATCCATTGAGATGTGAGTTAAGTAAGTGTTATGATTTGTTAGACGAGATGAGTTAGCGGGAGATTTCAATTGGTATGATATATATTCGGCATGTGATATAGAGTTGAGGGCGAGACCCTCGTGATCTTTTGTGATTTGATATGTTTGGACCAGGTTGAGTACCGCAGTGGAAGTTATATTAGAATGGGATCCTTGTGATTTGTTCATATGGCTTGCTTCTTCCTTGTTATATTGCTCTTTTAAGTCAGTATTTATAGAGAGTTATTATTATGGGCTTGTTTGATAGTCCCTTTATATGTTTTTATTTCCATATTCAGTCATTTCCTTATGTGCTTCTTTAGTTTAGCTTGCGGGATGTGTGCCCGGTGGTGTTAGCTGGGGCTCAGTGATTCGGGTGTCTAATAATGAGGTCTTTGTGTTTATTTCATCAGTATCAGTATTATGGGACTTGGAAACAAAGTTCTTTCATATGTGAGGCTAATTGCAAATTCTGAGTTGATTTCGGGCAGCTATTGTGATCAAAAATGTTATTTTGAGCCCAAGTGTGATGTGCTATATTGTGTGGTCGTACCTTATGGTATAGTCATGAGTTGCAGCTGGTTGAGGCTAATGCCGGATATGGATTTAGAATCGGGTCATTTGGAAATGAGTAGAAGGTGAGAAATTAAGGTATGCGGCTTATCGATGGTAATGGGAAGGCAATATTGCAGTTGTGATTGTGCCATCATGCTTATGTAGGTTGGGGTGACGTGGGATCACCCGCGGGTGTGTGTTGGAAGTTTGCAATCAGTGATTGGATGAGTTCGAGGTGAATCTTGGCACG
The DNA here is from genome assembly GCA_005239505.1 of Nicotiana paniculata. Lineage (NCBI taxonomy): Eukaryota > Viridiplantae > Streptophyta > Magnoliopsida > Solanales > Solanaceae > Nicotiana > Nicotiana paniculata. The sequence continues at coordinate 1,634 of MDKI01288542.1, read as the reverse complement.
TTCAAGGACGAACGTTGTTTTTAAGAGAGGGAGGATGTAACAACCCGACCGGTCATTTTGAGAATTTAAGCTCCATTCGGTGGCGTAAGGTCTTGAATAGTTTCACATTGTGTATATCGACCGACGTGCGTGGTTGGATTCAGTTACCGGATAATCGCAGTCGAATTGGAAGGAAAATTTCAATTTTTGAAGCTTAAGTGATGGAAGTTGACCGAAGGTTTGACTTTTGAGTGAACGGCCTCACAATGAATTTTGGGTGATGTCAACAGCTTCGTATGATGATTTTGAACTTAGGCGCGTGTCTGAAATTGGTTTTGGAGGTCCGTAGAGTAATTTGAGGTAATTCAGCGAAGGTTAGAATTTCGGCGATTTTGGCCGATAGGTGAAATTTTGATATCGGGCTCGGAATGGAATTCCGAGAGTGTCTATAGGTCCGTTGTGTTATTTATGATTTTTCTGCAAAATTTGGCGTCATTCCGGGTTGAATTGATAGGTTTTGGCACGAGTTTTGGTAATTCCGAGTTTTGGCTATAGATCTGTTGTGTTATTTTTGGTGTTGTTTTATGTGATTTGAAACCCCGAGCAAATCCGTGTGAGGTTATATGACTTGTGTGTGTGTTTGGATGGGGTCCCGGGGATCTCGGGTGTGTTGCGAATGGGCTTCGAGTCAACTTTCCCTCATTTTCCACTACTGAACCTGTCTTCTGGTTTCCTTCTATGCGATCACATAGAAATAGTCGCGATCACATAGTGTTGCTCTGACCCGCCCATACCTTTCTTCAATGCGTTCGCATAGTCAGGTTCGTGATCGCGGAAGCCTATTTTCTCCTTCTTCGCAATCGCATCTACACCATCGCGTTCACACAGTAGAAAATAGGGTTGAGGCAGATGGTTTTTCATTCATTGTGTTCGCATAGGAACCGCTGCGTTCGCGTAGCTCTCCTGTTCTTCTATCCACGTCCGCATTCCCCTTGTCGCGTTCGCGATGCACCACTGGACAGTGACCATAATCCCCTCCTATGCGATCGTATCAACTTATTCGCGATCGCATAGTACCTTTTTGGCCAGCAACATTTTTCTTCTACGTGATCGCATCCTTTGGTCCCCGATCGCAATGCTCAAATATCTGGGAAGATAGAATATAGTCCAAAATCGGGGGTTTCACCATTTTAATCATATTTTGACTTCTAGAGCTCGGTTTTTGGCGATTCTTTGAGGACTTGTCACGACCCCAAATCTAAACTGGCCGTGATGGCGCCTATCGTGGTACTAGGCTAGCCAAATTTACTGAAATATCATTAAAAGTTCCTATTTAATACATAAATTATCCTATGTTTCATAATAATTTCCACTTTTAAGCATTTCAAAACAATAAAAATGATCAGAACGTCTAAACACAGCCGCAACATCTAGAGTCAACCGTCATGAGCATCTAAGAAGTGATACAGTCTAATACTAATTCTCTACTACAACAAGTCTAGGAAGTAAAGTAAACTGACAAAGTAGGAAGGAGAAAGAGTAGGTTGCGGACGCCGAGCAACTACCTCACAATCTCCGAACCATTCTCCAACTGGGGTAGCTCAACTATCACTCAGCCCCGGTACCTGAATCTGCACACAAGGTGCAGGGAGTAA